>CAUYPO010136007.1:0-20518 GCA_963574435.1 Cheirogaleus major
ATTGATGGTCCAGCTGCAGCTGTGATAGGATTATGGCTTAAATATTTTGAATATCTGTTTAAAAATAAACTTTAGTGCAGCTGATGAAGAGATTATGTGTTTTAATGGATGTGTTTGCTGAAATTACATATCTAAAATAAATAGGAAGTTATATATTTTTCTTTGCCATAAAAACTTTTTGCTCCCCAGCATACTGTTTGGATAAAAGTATGCTGGTGGTCACCAGATTCTCCCACACATAGAGCAAAATTGGGAGGTTATTCCTCTTCCATAACGTGAATCTTGCCCTGTTTCAAGAAGGTTAAGTTAGCTGATAAAAATTAATTGTCAAATGCATTTTCTAGTGGGATATTCATAACCAAAGTGAGCTGTATACCACGTTTTTCTTATATATTGTAGACTTTTCAAGAATAATTAGCTCTTTCTCCATGCATAGCTGAAAATATTCTCCTTAAGTAAGACTTTTATTCAACTCTACCATCACTTCCTGAAGTATCTATATTTCAGTACCTCCCACCACATGGACACCACATGCTACCCCTGCTGAGGCCCTTCCTCTCATCTCCCCAGAGAGCCTCCCTTGTCTACAGCAAGGACTTGTTCCCACAGTGGCCCACACTGCTCCCACAGTGGTATTCCACTGCAAGTTAGTCCTTGTAGCAGGCAGGGTTCTCCAGGAAAACAGAACCAATAGGATATATGTCTATTTCTCTATCAGATTTATTATAGGTATATTATAAGGAACTGGTTCACATGGTTATAGAGGCTGCAAAGTCCAAAATCTGCAGTGTGCACCAGCAGGTTTGAGACTTGGGTGAGCAGATGATGCTGTTCCATTCCCGAGGTCATCTGCTGGAGAATTCCCTCTTGCTCGGGGAGGCTTACTTTTTGTTCTATTCAGGCCTTTAACTGATTGGATGAGACCCACCCACACTATGAAGGGCAATCTGCTTTACCCAAAGTTCACTCATTTAAATTTAATCTTATCCACCCCCAGCCCCCATTCCATTCCCCTCCAGGTTAAGGGTGATTAGATTCTGCTCTCTGTCCCCACAGCCACATGGGCAGGAAGCCAGGAGGGACAGGTGTGAATGTGGCTACTTGCTTCTTCTCTGCCTCTGAGTTGCTCAGGTAGTTTTGGGGGGAGGTGAGCCCAGAAGGGGGATGATGAGGTGAGTGAGGCCCTGTCCAGAACCACTAGTTACTGTGTGCGGTTGTTGGAGTGAGTGCCTGAAGCCCACAGAAGCCTCAACTAGGATCCTGTCCCAAGCCCTTTCCCATTTCCTCTTGGGCTCCTCCATTCCTTCCTCATCAACCAGCCCAGCTTGGGTTCTTGGTCTGAGTTGGGCAGGACCTTCCTCTACCATGGCAGAGGCTGTAGTTGTGGGGTAGAGACTGTTAGAAAGTAACCACTCGTCACAGCTGGGACCCCTGGGACTGATTTGGAGAGAGACTTGGGTTCTTGTCTTACCTAAATGCTGTGATTTTGGGTGTTTCCATCATCTTTGCAGCTCAGTTTCTCTGCAAGGAATTATGTGAGAGGTTTTGTGTAAATGATTTGTATCCTGTAAAGCACTCTATGAATTAAGTTCGAGTTTTCACTTTATCCTACTTGTGGCCACCAGAAAAAGCCTAATTTATGTAAAGCAATTGATTTTGCACTAGGTACCCAGGACTTCTGCCAATGTGATTTCCCTATGATAGATTTGCTGAATTCTCTTCCAAGGAACAAAAGGATATATTGTAAGGAATCTGTTTCCTGGACCCGGGAGCCATATTTCAACAAGCTATGCCGAGCTACCCCCACCCAGTGTGGCTTGTACCACGTCTGGGATGCAGATCTCTTGGTGCTACTTTGCTCAGAAGCTCTTGCTGACAGCGAGGAGATGAACAATTAACCTAACAAATTCTCGTGCAATTTCTTTGTTGCCTGGTGTCATGTTTGGCGATTAGACTTCCTGGGCAAAAGCTGAAACAATTTTTTTTCCTATGGCATAAAAAATAAGGACCATGCTTGCATGAAATAAAAACTGACTGTTCATTCATTAGCTTGGACATTCATTCAGTCAACTCATATTAATCGCAAGGACTGCATTGTGCACAGTTGCACCAGGTGGTAAGGAGGGAACAAAAGGGAAGAGAGGGAGTTACAAGTGGAAAGATGCAGAGATACTTGATTGCTAGGCTGGGGAGTTTGGATTTTATTTTGTTGATGTTAAAACATGGGGGTTATGAGCATTGGGCTTGGAGTTGGGTCACCTGGGATTCAGTTCTGACTCTGCTACTTCCTAGCTGTGTAATCATGAGTAAGTTACTAAACTGCCTGTGCCTCAGTTTGTTCGTTTGTAAAATGGAAAGAATGATGATATTGTATATATTTCATAGCATCGGAGTGAGGACAAAATGAGAGGATACATGAGATTCACTTAGAATAGTGCCTGGCCCTGGAGAATTACCATAGGTGTGTGAGTTGTAGAAAATGTACGTCGGGAAGACAAATCTGGTAGCAGCAATGAGGGTAGGGTGGCAATAATGGGAAAGGTTGGAAAGGGTGGGGTTGGGAAGACTGTTGTAGTACAAACAGGTTACTTGCCAGCACTAGGGGTCTGGAAATTCAAGCCCCCGTTGTAGGGATGGCTGGGCAGAATGATTTACAAATCTAGGGCCCCTGCATGGCAGGGCAGGGTTATTCATGGAATTACAACTGGACTCTCATCTCCCACTGCATCCCTCCCTTCCCTTTCATTCTTTAAAGCCTGGCCTTCATCGGGGCTCTTGGGGCCAAGCTGTGCTCATGTCCTTCATGTCACTTTCTGGTTTGGGGACAGAACGGAGCATTAGGAATGGAGCATGGCGTAGAATCCAAACTGCTTATTCACTTCTCCCTTTCCTCACTTTTTTCTACTGCCTTGGCATATATACCAACCAACCTAGAGGCTGATGACACATTCTTCTTATTTGCTAAATTAATAAGAGGGTGGGAAGTGCTTTTCTTCTAATGCCATTGTATCCTATGATGCATCTACCTGATTGAAGCGAAAGTGTTGTCCACTCCCACTTCAATCAGGTAAAAGGGGTTACATGATATCTGAGAACTATACTAGGGAATGTATTTTATTTTTCTCGCTTTCTTGGTTTTTGGAATTTTCTGGAAGAATTTAGGTGCAACTTTGATTTAGTCAATCTCTATTCACTTTCCTGTCCTTTTAATTTTCCCTGAATGTAAAGATATTTCAGAGTCACAGTCAGTAAATGATGGCTCCAGCTGCCTACTAGAGTAATATGTACTGATAGAGTGTGGCCTCATGGCAATTACCATGTGACAGACAGTTTTTACCACTGTTAGGAAGAATAACCCCTCAAATAGCTTTGCTGTCAAGTTTCCCCCTTCCCCTTACCTGAGAAAAACTATAGCAAATGGCCTTCTTATTTTGTAAGGTAAATGAGTACCGTCAGGTTTATTTGCTTGTAAATCAAAATGTTCATATATTTTCTGAAAATAAATTGCATATGCATACTGTTATCCTTCAGCAGCCATGGGGGGATTGGTTCTGGGACCCTCATAGATATCAAAATCCAAGGATGCTCAAGTCCCTGATAGAAATCTATGTACATCCTCCCATATACTCATCTCTAGATTACTTATAATACCTACTACAATGTAAATACTATGTAAATAGTTGTTATACTGTGTTTTAAAATTTGTATTACTTTTTATTTTATTGTTATTTTTAATTTTTTTCCCAAATATTTTCTATCTGTGGTTGGTTGAATCTGTGGGTGCGGAACATGCAGATGACGAAGGGCAGAGTGTACCGTCAAAATTGACTGCCCACAGGGTCACCCACTTACACACGTACTTTTAGTGTGAATGGAATAAGGTGGATCATCATCCTGGCAGAGCAAGGAGATACATAGCTAAAGAGAAAAGGAGCATCACTGCTTGAGATGTAGAGTCAGCTCTCTTTAAAAAACTGTCAAACCAAAGCCTGGCATTAGTTAGATTTGTTGGGATGGAAGATGAATAGTAAATTGCCTTTGTAAATGTTGTAATTTTTCCCATCTTCCATTTTTCTATCTCCCGAGTACAGTTTCAACTGATAGATGAATTCTGACATGTGGAATTTTTTTTTTTTTTTTTTTTACAATCATGGAATATCTTTATTACAGGCAAAGGAGACAGTGCCACAGTGATTAGAAGGGTATAAATTGAAAGGATCTGCAGATCCCAGTGTTTGGCTGCTTTGTCTTCCCACTATTAAGTTCCTGAGGATTCATGGACAAATCAAGACAAATCATCAGCTTTGAATCATGTTGGCATGCTTTTGAAGCATCTTGGTACCAGAAAGCCCAATTCTGCTTATGATGGGAATTTCTCTTATATTATGCAAATCTCATAGGCACATTTTAATTCCATGGCCACATTATCAAAACCCCTAATCTCTACAAAAACCAGGTGGAAAACATAAATCCAATTATTATCGCTAAGCAATGCTGAGAGATACGTATGTCCTGCCTTCAAACAACTATAGACTCATGATTAGAGGACATCATTTATCTTTAATTAATATATCAAATAGATTGGTCAAGATACCATCATATTCCAGGTAACTCTGAAGCTAAGCATTTGGTAAATCCAAATCAGCTGAGGTTAACTCATGCTAGGCAAAGAGGATTTCAACTGTCCCAAATTGGGAGATTTCAAGAATTAAAAGGGAGATAATGGTATCTCTCTGTAATTGATAGTTACAGAAAAAGCTGAAAAAAATCATTACATATTACTCAGAAATAAAGTTTTGTTTAAAATTTATCATTTTGTCAGTTTTCCTAAATATTTGATCGTTAACATATTAAAACATTTATTTACATTAAAAGAATGGTAATAATAGAACACCCACACATCCAATTTTTAACAATTTGCCACATTTGCCTTATTTATATTTATTTTTTTATGAAACATTTCAAAGCAAGTTGCAAACATCACATTTAATTCCTAAAACTACATCTTGCCACTCCTGAAATAAGGACTTTCTCTTATATAACCATATATCATTATCACACATGAGATAATTTTAATTGATTACAATATCATTTAATACAGTCTATATTCAAGTTTCCTCCTTGCACAAATTGTCTTTTAGTGTTTTTTTTTTTTCAGGATCTATGATCCTATCAAGTTCCATGCATTGCATTTGGCTACTATTAATATTTTTGTCCTATTTCTATCATTCTAGAATAGGTCTCACTTTTTTTTTTTTTTATGACCATTGCTCTTTAAGAGAACAGGCCAATTGTCTTGTAAGGATCATGTTTTGGATTCATGTGATTGCATGTGGTTTCATTTAACTTTGAAATTTTAATAAATATTTTACATGGACATTGTAAGTTAAGACTAAAAGCTTGATTAGATTTTTAATATACAGTTTTGGCAAGAATAGTTTACAGGTGATACTGTGTATTTCACATTATATCAGAAAGCACACAATGTTAGGTACCCCACTATTAGTGGTATTAGATTTGATCACTTGATTATGATAGTGACAGCCAGATTTTTTAGAAAGGATTTCCCTTTGCATTTAGAAAGTAACCTACAGGGTAATACCTGCTTTCCAATAAACCTTTTATCTAATGGTTTTAGCTCATGCCTATAATCCTATCACTTTGGGAAGCTGAAGCAGGAGGATTGCTTGAGGTCAGGAGTTCTAGGTCTAGGAGTTGAGGTCAGCCTGAGCAAGAGCAAGACCCTATCCCTACTAAAAATAATCAGTCTGGCATCATGGCACATGCCTGTAGTTCCAGCTACTCAGGAAGCTGAGGTGGGAGGATCTCTTAAGCCCAGGAGTGTGAAGTTGCAGTGAGCTATGGAGCTGTGGTGACACCACTGCACTTCTAGCCTGGGCAACAGAACAAGACCCTAAGGAAAGTGGGGAGAGGGGGAGAGGAAAAGGAGGAGACGAGACCAGACCAGACGAGGAAGAGGAAAGGAGACAGGACTGGACAAGGAAGAGGAGACCATACTGGAAGAGGAGATGAGACTGGACTAGGAAGAGGAGACCAGACCGGAAAAGGAGACAAGACTGGACAAAGAAGAGGAGACCAGACCAGAAGAGGAGACGACATGGGAAGAGGAGACCAAACTGAAAGAGGAGATGAGACTGGACGAGGAAGAGAAGACCAGACCAGAAGAAGAGACCAGACCGGACGAGGAGGAGGAGGCCAGACTGGAAGAGAAAGATGAGAGGAGACCAGCGACATATGGAATTTTGTCCCAACTCTGTCCCAACATATGCTGGATGACAATCAATAGAAATGATTATTAGGAATCATTTCATGAATAATATTAGGAACAATATAAATGGATGATTTGATGGTCCTTCAGAAAGGGAGGTAAATAGAAATTACTGCCTGCTGCTTATATACCGACCAATCTGGAGGCTAATGACAGATTCTTTTTATTTGCTAAGTTAACAAGAGAGTGGCAAGTGCTTTTCTTCCAGTGCCATTTTATTCCATGATACACAGTTATCCCAATTTTCCCATTGCATCATGAGTAGTTGCTTAAGAGAGTCTTGACCAAGCATTTGGAAAATTACTCTGTGTTTGATGTTGCTGCTGACATGAGCTATTACGAAAGTTGAAAGTTCAATAGCAGCTGCTTCCTTTGTTGTTTATAGCCACCTTAGTTGGTTTAAATTTCTTTGTGCTTTGAGATGCGGCCTCCATTTGTTAGTATTTAGTTATCTTGACATTTTTGTTTTGGACAATGACAACAACGGGTGTTTGCTAACTTTTATAGGCATGTCATCTTATGTTTGTGTTCATTGGTGACAGAATAATTGTTCTATGTTAATTAGTAATGCTATTTGATTTCTAACCTCCCTTACTTTGGGCCCACAAATATTTCGTATGTCCTTCTGTGCTATGGTCTGAATGTTTGTGTCCTCCCAAGATTCATATGTTGAAACTTAATCCCCATCATGGTAGTATTAAGAGGTGGGGCCTTCGGGAGATGATTAGGTCATGAGGGCTCCACTGTAATGAATGGGATTAGTGCTCTTATAAAAGAGGCCTGAGGGACTTGTTTGCCCCTTCTGCCATGTGGAGACCCAGTAAGAAGTCCCCGTCTATGAGGAAAGGGCCCTCACCAGACACCAAATCTGCTGGCACCTTGATCTTGGACTTCCTAGCTTCCACAACTGTAAGCATTAAAATTATGTTGCTTATAAATTAACCTTATACCCAGTCTAAGGTATTTTGTTATAGCAGCCCAAGTGGACTAAGACAGTCCTCTTTGCAGGTTTTTCTTGGTCTCCATTTATGTTTAATATGTTAGTTTTTGGAAGACCCAATTAACTTGAACTTATTAACACTGATTCTATTAGCATTTATAAAATTTAGAGTTCAGGCCCAACTTTTTCTTACTTAATTTTTTTCCTTAAAATAAAGTTGTATTTCTGTGACATTAGATTTCTCATTTCTTAAGTTCTCCATGAATTTTTTTTAAAGTCTTAATTCTTGTTGTTGGCTGAAATAATGACTTCTTGAGACAAATTCAGCAGTATGAACTAGAAACATATTATAATACATATTTGGTGAACATATGTGTACAGTAAAAAATGGTAAACTTAGTTTGTTCTTATTTTGTTTTGGCTTCATTTGTGGAAACTTAGCCCTCTAGAAAAAGAGCTTTTCTAATATAATTGTATGAATCCACTTCAGCTATTAGAACATTTGCTCAGTGAAATTGAAGGAAATCTCAACACTTTCTAGAAACTCAGTGCCAACAGAGCTATAATTAGAGCAAGGCAACATAATTTTCCCAAGCAATTAAGTTGTGCTAGTCACAAAATGTAGGTCTCTATACTCAGGTCTGGAAGCAAAGGAACTTGTACCTATTTGTAGCCCTTATGTCTGGTTGTGGTTAGCCAATTGACTGACGAATCTGACACTGGAGCTTTTAGCTGACATAGTTTTCCTGGGTTTCTCCCTTTGAACTATAAAGAGACTACTCTGAGACTTTCGGGACTCATGTTGGGTATTGCGGCCCAGCATGCCCCTTGCTTCTCTTGACAGGTGAATCAAGCCCCAAACTCTCCTAGACTAGAGTGTCTAGAAGAATGTTGACCATTCTTGACCTTTCTCTCAGCTGAAAGGAAGGGGGCCATTCCCAGCATTGCCTGAGAATGTTCCATGGGGAGAACAGCCTGGTGAGTTAGAAGAAGAGTCTTTTTATTTCTGGCGAACCTGGAGAGGTAGCCTTACCAATTTAATCTATTCACTGTGGTGGTAATTGGAGACAGAAATGCTTTAGCAAGAAAGTGGTTTGTAGACTTGCTGAAGATGAACTTTGATGTCTGGCTCCTCCTGTCTGTTTTGAGAAACCTGGTATAACTGGAAATGTAGGAAGCCGTAGGAGCAAGCATATTGAAATTTTTTTTCCTTTGGCCAGAATTAGAATTTGATTTTACTTTTCTAGATTGTCCAAGTTACTGTGACTGTCAAACTGAAATTAAGTAAGACAAAGCAATACCATTATATCATAAAATATTTGCTATATAGATATTATAACTTTAATTTTTCTATACTAAGTATTTTCTTTATCATTTTATAAACAGTATTATATTTGCTTAGATAATTAGCTACAAAAATAACTAGTCATGTAGAAAGATCTATTTCATGGGATTTTTCAGTAAGAATTGGAATGTTTCCTGGCACATAATAGGCATTCAATAAATTGATGAAATAGTAAATAATAGAGTTTACACAAGGGTCTATTGATAAAGTTTTATTTATAATGCACCCAGCAGGTTTTTATATATAGAGTACTAAACAAAAGATAAATCAAGATGTTTAATCTAAAAAGAGATCTTTTAAATGATTAGAGAAGAACATCACAGTAGTATATATACATATATATATTTATTTAAGATTAATATTATATAAGTATTTTTATTATGTTTGTAAACTTTTAGTTTGTGTATTAGTAGAGAAGAAAATCTTTAAAGAGTTTTTTTTCCTCTTTCAGACCACTGGCAGTATGTAATAAATCATTGAAATAAATTCTTCCTATTTATTACTCATATTACTATCAGAACCTGGCACCATGGAGGCATATAATAAATCTTAAAGAACAATAAACACCTCTACTTCTTTTAAGAAAGGAAAATCTTACCTTTAGATACTTCTGATTTTGAAAAATGTTAAAATAATATAGACTCAAACATTATTTTCTAATCATATATAATTTTTCAAGTTATAAAAGCAATACAATTTTATTATAGATAATTTGGAAATAAAGATAATTAAAATTATAAACTTCAGTACCCAGAGATAGCTGCTGTTTCATTTTGATATATTTCTTATCATTCCAGCATTTTTCTGTGTATATTCTACAGAACATTTGTCTAATATAAGATGCTCTGGTGAACAAGAGTTCAAGTAGAAAAATCTGCCAACTGTGCCCCTTTTGAAGCTCCATAATGCATATTGGCAATACTAAAGGTTCTGAGAAGGTCTGCAAGAAAGAAACCCTTTGCATTGTTTCATCAGTGTTTCCCAAGCTTATTTGACTACTAAGCTCTGTGTGTTGGGGGTAGTGTGTGTGTGTGTGTGATGCTTATGAGCATTCTCACACTTTGACATATCTAATTCTATTTTCCTTCTATTCTTTTAAGATGTTTGCTTTTCCAAGAGTATGCTAACAGTATATAAATTCCTCTTTAATTTTTTAGGCCTGATCTCTTGGTAGGCTTCAGAAAGAGGGCAAAGATCCAGAAAGAGAAAATTTGCCCTGGAAAGAAGGAATAGACTTCAAATGTATGATCATTGTGGGCCACATAACAAGATTTTGCATCCCTCCAGTCCAAAAATCAAATTTCTTCAAGGTCAATAAGATGCTTCTGAGTCTTTGCCAGCTGCGGATTATGCATTTGGGGAAAGCTGATGGAGAGGCCTTTGATCACAGGCTGGTTTACTGTACAATTTCCTAATTGCAAAGAGCAGACAATTACTTTTAAGAGAGGGTGTTGGGGGTCAGGTATCGAGAACTAGCTATGGAATTGTGAGATTTGGTTATTATGTAATATACCAAGTCCTTGGATCTGGCTTTCTGAGATGACTTTTACCCACAGTAAAATATGACCACGTGCTGTTGTGGTTAATCAACAAAACTTGCTTCAAGACTGCTGTAGACACACTAAATCTAAACTGGGTTGTCACTCTCAGAGAAAGACTTGTTAGAAACAAGTGAAGAACCATCTCTAGCAATTTTGTGGAGGTTTCTTCTAAGCTTCTAGCAACTGTCACTAGTGTCACTAGATTGCTGTTTTTAGAACAGTTGTAGGGATTTTCATTTTGTTTCTTACCCAGCTCTTTCTCTTACTTTCTGAAATGCCAGGAGCTTAGCAGTAGAAGTCTGAATCACTTTTTTTTTTTAAAGAAGATATTGATTTGGTTTGACCTACCTCTCGAATATATATATATATATTTATATGTAAATAAATATATTTTCCTATGTAAGCTTTCTTCTATAACCAACAATTCAACTATAGGTATTTTAGGAAATCTAGAAATCATATGAGCAAAAATGCATATATTATGAAGGGAGTATGTTTGAGAGATTTGCAGAAAAATGAAAATCCTTCATCTGACTGAAAACCTACATTGCAGCCCTTTGAGAAGAATCAGACTGGTTGCATTTAGTTTTTACATAAGTGTCCACCTGGTCACATTTTTATCTCTTTCACAGAGTCTGAAATCCCTTGAGATAGTGAAACGCCCAGACTTGTTACTAAAACAAGGAAAGGTACTCAGTTGAACCGGCAGGTATATAAAATGTGAAACATTAAGTCTGCCTTTGGGACAGTGTAAATGTTACAAAATTTTATCATGCCGGGTGCAATGACTCATGCTTGTAATTCCAGCAACTGAGGAGGCTGAGGCGGGAGAATCACTTGAGGCCAGGAGTTTGAAGCCACAGTCACAGCCCTGCTTTCCAGCCTGGGAGACAGAGTGAGACCCTGTCTCTCTCTTTTTTTTTTTTTTTTTTGAAACAGAGTCTCACTTTGTTGACCAAGCTAAAGTGAGTGCCGTGGCATCAGCCTAGCTCACAGCAACCTCAAACTCCTGGGCTCAAGCAATCCTCCCGAGTAGCTGGGACTACAGGCATGCGCCATCATGCCCGGCTAATTTTTTCTGTATATTTTTAGTTGGCCAACCCTGTCTCTTAAAAACAAACAAACAAACAAAAAAACAAAAGTAGAAAATAAAAGTAAAACTAAAAACACATTTGCAGAACTCAGTGACCGTTGGTTATCTTGCATTGAGCAATCTGTGGCAGAGACTACTGACTGTTTCCCGACATCCAGTCTTCCTTTCTTTATAAGTAATTTACGCTTCTCCTGGATTGAAGACTACTTTTTCTAGCTTCCCTTGTGGCTAGTTATTGATGTGTGATGATATTCTGGCCAAAGGATTTACATGAGAGATTTTCATATTTGGAGTGGGGGGACATCACCCTTCTTTACCTGTTTCTTTCTTCCTAATACCTGGAATTGGGTAAGATGGCTGGACTTGAGCAGCCCTTGTGGATCATGAAGTAGAAGTCAATGTCATGGAGACTGGAGCAGCAAAATAGATGGAACCTGGGTCCTATCACCATAGAGCACTATACCAATCCTGGGTAACTTCCTATAGACTTTGTTTACAATGAAGGAGAAATATGTATCTATCTTGTTTAAGACACTGTTATTTTGGGTTTTCTGTAACATGCTGCTGAACCTAATCTTTCTATGCTATCCTTAGGGCTAAATCAATTCTTTGTTATGGTCATCATTATAGCATTGATCAAGATAAAACTAAATTCACTGAGAAGAATCAACTTACTGTTGCCGATACTGTGTTGAGTTAGTTGACTAGGCAGTTTTCAGAACAGATTTTCTATCTTCCTCATCACATCTTTATTTGGTTTGATCATTTATTATGGTAGGGTGTCAGGACATGATATGGTTTGTTTATTCATTCAGCACGTACATTGAGTGCCTACTGTTAATATATGCCAGGCATTGTGTTAGGCTCTGAGAATCCAGTGTGACCAAAACAGGCATAGTCTCTGTCCTGACAGGGCTTACAGGGTGGTATAGAAGATGGATCTTCATCAAAGAAGCACATAATGTCCCTATAAACTGTGACAAATGCAAAGGAATTCAACATAACATACACAACAGGAAAATGTCATCTAGACTCGGGGTGGGAGGGCAAGTCAGGAAGGCTTGGACAAGTGGACAAGTGGCTTTTGAATTGAGATCCGAAAGGTGAATTGGGTTTGTTAGGTTAGGAAGGGTGTATAGGATGCTCTAGACAGAGGGAGTTGTCTGCGCAGGAGCTCTGAGGAGGAAGGGAGCTGCGGCATTCTCAGGAGCGCAAAGGCGGCTGTTGCACTGTAAGCAAAGGAAAGCAATGGAAATAAGCCGGGCTTATGTCTCAAGGGTGCCACTTCCGTAAGGAATTAAGCGTTATCTTTTATTACATAATTATTTTAGAGAAGCTGATTACTTCATTCCAAATCTATCACAAAATATATAAAACAATCAGACCTTTTGTATTTTTGGCAGTGATGCTCTGGGACATGGAATTAAGCTCCAAGGTTTTCTGTGTGTTTCTCTTTTGCAGTGATTTGCATGTTGTATGTCAGCTGTCACTTAGATATTTGCACAGGTGAATAGTGAGTACAGATGCAGCCAGCATTACAGATGCCACACAAACCAAAGGTTCTAGTGAGAACTTCTATGCTATGAAATATTTTTAATGAACACTTGTTCCTTTGAGTAGAATCCAATCCTATAGAAAGGAGTTTAGCAGAGTAGCTCAAATGCACATAAGTTAGTTTTATTTTTTGGGAGAAGTATTACTGAAATGTATCTTTTAATGCCACTTAAAGTAAAAAAGCAGAGGCAGGAAATATCTGTTTTCCAAACATATTTTATTTATAGATTGGTGAGTTCTTAGAAAAGATGATTTAATAGTTGATTTCATGTTCGTTTTGAACAAATATAGTATTTTGTGCCTTTCTTTTAAGCATAGTAACTAGTACTGAAACATTCAAGGGTGTAATACTGTATGAGAACAAAGGTCTATTCTTAGGGCAAAAAATAATACAGTTAGCTATTATGCAAGACCCACAATTGATGGCAAGCGACTTAAAGAAGTCAAGTTTGCTCCAAAAACGAGTCTATGCTGCCTCTCATCAGCCCTGCGCTACACCATCGCCATCCCTGCCCGCTGCGGCATCAAAGGACACTTTGTTTCTTTTACTTTCTTGACTTCTAGTGAGAGACAAATAGCAATTTCTTGCTTCTCCCCATTTTCCCTCTAATGTTTCTGAGTGTAGATATGGCTTTGCCGCTTCTGCAGGAGCAAGCTGAAAACGGGAGCCTTCAGACCTTCCCCTCACCAAGTGCTCTGTCTACACAAACCTGGGACAGAAGTGGGAGAGGAATTCTCTTTTTCCTAGTAGCTACTGCAAAATTTCTTTCCTCCTTTTTCTTCCATTCTTCCCTCTTTTCTTTCTTCTGATTCTTTATTTTAGGAACATGTTGAGGGGAGAGATTAGTTTTGGGTTTAGATTGAGACTCTCTTTGTGAAAAATGGAGAAAGAAAATGGAAACTTATTTAAAAGCTTTGTAATAGGATATATGGGCACACTTCTAGCCAGAGAGTTGAAAGAAACTACTAGGCCTTATACACCAAACCAAGCCTCAACATTATAGGAATAAGTCAAAACAAGATATATTTTATAATATCCTCTTTATTTTTTATTTTTTTATTTTTAGAGACAGGGTCTCACTCTATTGCCCAGGCTGGAGTGCAGTAGTGTGATCGTAGTTCACTGAAGCCTTGAAGTCCTGGGCTCCAGTGTAATATCTTCTTTTTTATTGGCCTGCAGAAATATGTTATGCATATGTTCTTCTGTTGCTCCTCTTTTATGAGTCCAGGCTCTACCATTTGCTAGTTGGGGTTCAGGACACCCTTGAGTTGCAGCCTCATTTTGAGTGGGTTGTTTAGAGACTCCTGGATGCTTTCAAGGCAGGGTGTGTCTTTATCTGGTCCTAACTTGGAAGCTAGTGCATGATAGGTTCTTAGTGATGATTTTTGACTGTATTTTACACACAGTCAGCCTTCAGGAGAGGGAAAGTGCCTTAAACTTAAATTCTGTTCCCTCTGAGAAGGCTTTTCAGGGAAGTCCTTTGCAGCCTGTTTGGCCTGCGGAAGGCGGGGGTGGAGGTCTGGAGATTCTGGGCATATTTCTTGAGCCTTCATGTGGCATCCATCCTATTTTCACTTCTTGGAACATTATTCCCTCTAGTCCCATTCCCACCAAATGTGCGATTATGCTTAGATCCATTTTTCCAGGAGTCTCTTAAAGTCAGAATTTACTGTTTCATGGGATAGCACTCATCAATTAATTTAGCACTTTAAGCCCTCATTGCAATGCTGAGGGCCCTAATCACAATGGCTCATCTGATATTACTTCCTTTAATTTACTGCTGCTGAGAATTCCTTCTAGAGTACTTATTGTCTGTATCATTCGTTTTTGCACTTAATCATGGACTCCTTTGCATTGTTAGTTTATTGTTTTATTCATAAAACATATAAACCTCATCTCCCTGTTTTATAGTTACCTGAAGGCAGTGGTTGGATTTTACACTACTTTTGAGCCCCTCTCAGCACATAGTAGGCAATCAACAAATACTCAAATTTGGAAATTCCAAGTGAAGATAGTTTTGCACTTGTAGAAGATTCTACCAATCTCACTCCATTTAGTTCTTTTGTAGAATCTAAGACCTAACTTAAATGGGTAGACAATTCATTATAGCATGCTAAGATTTTCACACGCATGTCTTCTTTCTCTGTTCTGGAGAGGTAGGAAGAGGAAACTTAATTTAACATGGAAAGCCTTGGATACAGCCTCACTCTCTCTGTGAGCAAAATATAGGGCTGATTGAACAACTGCTGTTAACAATCAATAAGGAATGTAGCCTGAAAGGTTTAGCATTGAGTCTAGCCTACTTACCTTCTCTTTAGCCTCTTCTTAAAAGGCTCTATTGAGTTCACACTATTTTCACACTTCTTATCATTGAGAAGAAAAGGATATTAGGAAGAACTTTGCTGGAAGTTGATTTCAGGTGGAATTTGGAGAGAGGCAGTCAAATGGAATCCATTAACAATTCAACTTTATCAAAGCTGGCCTGGGGTGCAGTGGCTCACGCCTATAATACTAGCACTTTGGGAGGCCTAGGTGGGAGGATCACTTGAGGCCAGGAGTTCAAGACCAGCCTGGGCAATAGCAAGACCCCATCTCTACAAAAAATAAAAATAAAAAATTAGCTGGGTGTGATGATGTATGCTTGTAGTCCCAGCTACTTGGGAGGTTGAGGCAGGAGGATCCCGTGAGCCCAGAAGTTCGAGGCTGTGGTGAGCTATGATCATGCCACTGCCTCTCAGACTGGGTGACAGAGTGAGACCTTGTCACAAACAAACAAAAAAACCCCAAATAAAAAAACACTTATCAAAGCATTGTGATTGTGGAAATTGGGAATCACCACATTTCCATCAGTAGGGTTAAGTAAAATTTGGGGTGTCCACCTAACAAAAATCTTGTGTTATTAAAAAGAATGAAGTGGATGGGAATGTACAACATGGACAAATATAGAAAAAGTTAAAAAGCAAGTTGTAGAACAATTTGTAAAGTATAATCCCAATTATTTAACAAAACGAGAGACACCCATATACACACACGTAGTCAATCTGCAGAAAGAAACCTGGTAGGTTGGAAACTGTGGGCTGTCTCTGGGAAGGGAAGATGGGTAGGGTTATGGGGCTTTCTGGTTTACTCTGTATATTTTTGTACTGTTTGAAACTTTAGAAGTTTTAATTAATTAACTAATTTTTGGTGTGTTAACACTTAATGAGTCTACACTTTTACATTTTTAAGTGCACAGTACAGTATTGTTAACTATAGGCACAAGGCTGTACAGCAGATCTCTAGAACTTATTCATCTTGCATAACAGAAGCCTTATACTTACTACACTGAGAATATATGTATGTATTATTTGGTTATAAAAAAAGGAAAAAAATACAGCTGATGGTCCATAGACATTCCTCCGCCATCCCAGCTTTGTGGTGTCTTGTGAGAGAAAACTGCTAGAACAATTGAAAAATGTGTAGTCTTGAAATGTTTACTTGCATTGTTTTTTCTTGGCAAAAGGTAACCGAGGTTAAACTTGAGCTATTGTTAAATGATAAGAAGCTGTGATTTGAAGTAGAATATATCAGTTTCTGCTTATTCTCCTTTGTTAAGTTAATTTAGAAGTCATCAGATATTGGTTGAAGAAAAAGTACAGGATTTAATTTGTTGAAGAATATCATTTATGTAGCCCAATTTATTTGTAGTATTTTCTGGCAGTTATACCTTGTGTAGGGACATTCAGTATCTGAGAGGCATATTGGTCATTTCTGGGAAGAAATGATGGCACCACATTACAAAATGCTTTTGTGTATTTTATCCCTTTGGGTCCTTTTAAGAGCAATGGTGAAGTGAGGCAGACAGCATTATTATTGTTCAACACAGGAGGAAACTGTCCTAGGAAAAATTAGCAATATAAATAGCATCATAGAGCTAGTAAGTGACACTGTCATAATTGAATGGAGCCAGGCTCTCCAGTTTCAAATTTAGTTCTCTTTCTACCCAATACAAGGGCGTGCACCACAGCAGAGCTGCTCCAGAGGAGAATGTACTGGGACCATCTTATGTACATTTTTCAGTTTTATTCCAATAAACCATCAAACCAATGAAAGGTGTCATTGGAGAACTTTAGGCTTGAAGGCAGAGGATGAAAATCAAATAAAGTAACAAACATATGAAAGAACTTTCTTGAAAAACATTTTACAAATGTGAGGTTTTTTTTGGTTATCATGGGTATAACAACACATCTCTTCTTGGCATGCTTGTAAGAAGTACATAAAAGCTCTGCCCACTTTTCCATGGGAAAACTGATGCAGTGGAAGAAAAGGGGTGAGAAGGGAACAGAGCCAGGAGAGGAACCTCCTTACATTTGGATCAACTAGACTCCCTGCCATTAAGAGAAACTTCTTCCTAGGAGGGAGTAGGCTAAGAAGTAGCCCCAGGCCAGAGTTGGGAGTAGCTGACAAGCATCTCAAACAAAATCAGCAGATACACAGGTGCTAGGGAAGGAGATTTTTAAAAAACTATTGTTAATTATGGTTATGAATCCTTGACCATAGTTTTTCTCAACAGCTATGTAAACATGTGCTTACTTCTCCAATTTCTACCTGGCATTGCTGAGTCAAAAGTGAAGTTATATTATAAAATTTCCAAATTGATATAGAATTCCTATTCCAGACTTTAAGGGGCTCCTCTTCTTGCGTGTGCAGAGATTTTGGATGTCACTTTTGGAATTATACCTATCCCCATATGCCATGTTATTAAAGCTGGGATAGTAGATGCTTAACTCAGGGCTCAGATCAAATGGAGTTTATGCTGCTGCCAGGTAGGTGCACGTATCTTCCTGTGTCCTTGGGTCTGCGTGAGGTTTTTGTGGTCAGCAAACCTATTAGAGTGAGTCTTTGTGCTTCATTACCACCTGTTTCGGTCATGTGCTCCTCTGAGCACTGGGTTTTTATAGAACAGACAAGATTTTCATCTCTTTGTTGTTGTTTTGTTAGGCTTTCAGAGTGACGGTTGTGGGAACCAAATTCCTTCATTTTTTTAAAGGGTCAGAGCATGGGACACAGTTCAGGGGACAAAGTTATTCATCCATCTACTCATTCAACATATATTATGCGTTAAGACCAATCTTTCCGTGCCTTGTAACTCATAGTCGTGGGGAAGTGGAAAAAGAAACATGGAAATGACTATTCCATTACAGTGTGATAGGTGAAGAACCTGGCACATACACAGTAGGTACTCAAAATTGGCCCTGGAATGGAAGTGTTCTAATAAAAGCTTGAACAAGGCCCTACATTCAAAGCCTCAAGCAGATTTTCTTAACCTTGGTACTGTTGACATTTGGGCCAGGTAATTCTTTGTTATGGGGGACTGTCCTGTGCATTGTAGGAGACCCTGAGTGACTACGTGGAGTCCAGCCCTTTGCCAGTGCCAATCTGCATTGGACTGTAACATGAGACAGAAATAAACATAGTCAGCTAAGTTATACCACTGAGATGTAGGGGATATTTGGTATAGTTGTTAGCTTTGCTGATTAATATATTCTCTCCTGCTCCCTTTTTTCCACTGGATACATAGAAGATATCATAAAAATACTTCTTAATGTTACTTCTCTTTGGCCACTCTGGTGACCTACACCTGGCATAACTTTAGATATACCCCTATCACAGGCAGTACCTATGATGGAATTATGTACCTTCCTAGCTGCACGGGCCTTTTCTTTTCAAACTCTTTCTTGGAAGGGATGAGTGTTTGAATCTGTCTCCAGCTGGCGCTTTGGGACTTTTAGGACCACAGTCATGGAATAAGGAGTTTTGGTTACAACCCATGTGGAAAATTATTCCTGAATGTTAAGTTCATAGTAGCTTTATTCCCCACACAGTTCAAATGGTGACATTCTCAAGGCAGAGGAAGAAGGAAGAACAGTCAATCCTTTTATTTAATTTTGGCAAGACTGCGGTTTGTGGTGCTCTGGGGAAATGCAGCCACAGATGTATCAACCTTTTTAAAAATTCTTGGCAGGCTAACCTTCAAGTCATAAACCTAAACACAGACAGTGCATCCTTGAAGAAAGCTTGTGTTGGTTGCATTGGATGCCGATGTCCTACCTTCCAAAATCATCATTCCTTCTTTGCTTGTGAAATCCAAGTTCTATTTAGTTTATTTTAATCAGTATTTGTTTCCTAGATTATTTAGGTATGTTGTGATTTTTAGCATGTAGACAGTTTTACGATTAGCTTAGCAATCACCATGCTATTAGTATATATCATTCACTACTAAGGGATGGATAAGCACAAGGGAGTTTCTCTTTTCCGATTCTATGGTGATAATGTTGGACCTCTATTGAAAGGCATCATATAGCACGATGGTTAAGAACATGGACCCTGCAGCTCTACTGCCTGGTTTCTAGTCCCAGTTTAGCATGTTACCAACTGTGTGACTTTGTGGCAAGTTACTTAACTGCACTGTGCCTTGGTTTCAGGAACCATATTGATAATATTAATAGTAGCTACTTCATAGAGCAGTTCTGAGACCCAAAGGGGTTAATTTGTATATAGACTTTAGGGAAGTGCCTGGCACAATATAAGTGCTTTATAAATATTATCTGTCTGTATTACTAAATGACAAGCACTATGCTTTCATATATTTTAATTACATAGTAATCAAAAGGAGAAACTAGTTATTGTTATTTATTTCATTAGGTTTTTAAACTTTTAAACTTACTCTATACTTTTAAGGGAATTAATTAATTAGAGTTATAACTCCTTTTGGGGAAAAAATTTCTATTTTTACATATACGCAGATAGGGAAAAAATATGAAAGAATATATACCAGAAGGTTAATAGCATCATCTCTGGGAGGTTTGATTATAGATGATCTTAATTCATTTTCATTTTTCTCATTTGCATTTTCTAGGTCTCTACACATAATAATTGTAGAATTTTAGCAGAATAAGGAACTCAATTAATATTTTTAACATTTTCAAAGAGAATATTATTTGTATTGTGTTTACATATGATTTGCATGAAGTTTCATATTAAGTGAGTGTTTTATGCCTTAACTTTTTGTGATTTTTTTCCCCCGTTTTCTTCATTCACATGAAATTGTTGGTAGGATCGGTGACACAAATTGTCAGGCACAGAGACTTCCAGAACATAGCTGAACATTTCATGTAACGTCTCTTCAAATGACTTTTGTTCCTTTGTTTCCTCTGCTCATTATGTCTCATTATTCTGGTAATTAGCTGGATCCCTGCCAGCCATCCTGATTTAGCTATGGGATCAAGTAGCTATAGGACATGGAGCTAACACTAAAAGGACCACTTCCTGCTTCTGCCTTGAGAAGTGCGCGTAGCATCTGGGGCCCTAGAGTTTGTATGAGGCTGAAATGTGGGCATGGCCAACTGGAACTCTCATAGCCCCCCTGATGATACTAGAACTCTCACACTACCCAATGAAGCCTCTAGCAGGGATCCTCAAACTTTTTAAACAGGGGGCCAATTCACTGTCCCTCAGACCGTTGGAGGGCCGGACTATAGTTTAAAAAAAAAAAACTATGAACAAATTCCTATGCACATGGCACATACAAAACAGGCAAAAGCACCTGGTGGGCCGGATAAATGTCCTCGGCGAGCCGCAGTTTGAGGACGCCTGGTAGGGTATCAGGGATTGGGCAGTGTTTATTATGAGTCAGTAGCAAAATGAGTAAAAGTATCCCAGCGTGGAAACAGCTTAACACTGTGGTCCCCAATCCCTGGACTGTGGACTGGTACC
>CAUYPO010136008.1:0-14542 GCA_963574435.1 Cheirogaleus major
GTCCCAGCTACTCGGGAGGCTGAGGCAGAAGGATTGCTTGAGTCCAGGAGTTTGAGGTTGCTGTGAGCTAGGCTGACGCCACGGCACTCACTCTAGACTGGGCAACAGAGTGAGACTCTGTCTCAAAAAAAAAAAAAAAAAAAGTTTAAAGTACATAAACTGCCAACAGACCAGAACTGTAATTTATAGATATGCTCATTATTAATCTCTAAGGAACTGGCTCTTTATTTATTATTATTATTTTAAACATATTTTTATTTCTCTTTTTGAGACAGGGTCTCGCTCCGTCACCCAGGCTAGTGGCATCAGCATAGCTCACTGCAACCTCAAACTCCTGGCCTCATGTCTCAGCCTTCTGAGTAGCTGGGACTATAGGCATGCACCACCATGCCTGGTGAATTTTTCTATTTTTTGTAGAGATGAGATCTTGCTCATGTTCAGGCTAGTCTTGAACTCCTGGTCTCAAGGAATCATCATGCCTTGGCCTCTCAGAGCTAGGAATACAGGTGTGAGCCCCCATATCTGGCTGAAATTGGCTCTTTAAATAAATGTACTTAAAGACTGTGAAATCACTTGGAAACAAACTAGTACTGCTATGTATTAAGCCATAATATTTATATTATTTAAAATTTTTTTAACAAAGTAATGCTAGTCATTGTGAGAAGCCTATTATCAAAAAATCCAGCAGTCTCCTTGCTACCTTCTTTTTCCATTTGCTAGAGACAGTCAGTTTTAAAATCTATAGGTATGTCTTATACTATTTATCCTCTGTATTTTATAATATATGTACACTGTATCTTGATGACTCAATTTTAGATATTATCCATTGACTGTTGATTAAGATAAATTTTATGAGGATTCTTATGAGGTTTTTTTTTTAACACTTCACATACTTCCTTGTTCCCTATGCCATCTTCCCAATATAGTGATAATGCAATTTTTAGATAAATACACATTTAGTTTACTCATTATTAGGCCTAAGTGAAGAACTGCAATTTCATTTGTCTTTAAGAGTCAGTTTTAAGTTATCCACAGTGACTGATGTCACCGAAAATGTTAACATCTTTTGGGAGCAAGAAACACCAACAGAAAAGTTAAGTTTGAATATGAAGATGACAAAAATGGTTCCTGGACTCGAGTTATAGTACTCAATATTATGTACTGTTAATCCTTAAAAACTGATTTTAAGGTTCAAATAATTGTGTTAATTTTTAATAAAGCTCCATTGGACTCTACATTTTTCAAGCTGGATGAATTTTATTTCAATATTTGCCTTTTTAAAATTGAAAGGAATGTGGTGATCCAGCAGAACACTTTTCTTATAAATTTGTAAATTATAAGGTAGGATAGCATATATTTTATTTTCTAGGGTCATGAAAATATGTAACAACAAAGAAACTTTTTCAAAGATTCTATTCACTAGTTTTAATAGAAACCAATAAGTAAGAACTATTTAAAAGGGAGAATGGACTAACATTTATATAAAGATACAAACAGTTCATCTAAACAATCACCATAATAAGAAACAAATGTATTATAACTCACAGTAGGGCAAGACCAATAAAAAGCAGCAATAAAATACACACATTTGGTGAGCACGAAAGAGCCAACTTTATATGAGTTCATGTCTGCTCTCTCATTACTTTCTTTTCAAATGAGACTTATAAAAACATGTCTAACATCTTGGTCATATATTCTAAATTTTTACATTGGGATTATTGCTATAGTTTAGGTAAAAGAAGATCACTGTCAACAAATGTCCCCCTTTCCCCTTCATTTGCTCATCTGAAGTTAAGCTACATATCATTCTTTATATTCACTCTCCTATCATTTATCTTTAAGCCTCACACTTGAAAACAGCCTTCCCTACTCACCAATGAATATTACACATTCACACACTTTTCAAAAAAAATTCTGAGGTATTGGTGACATTTTGATATAGTATAAAATATTAGTTACCCAATCTATACTTCTCTTCCATCATAGAATTTTAGAACTGGGAAAATATAAAAGAGATAACACCCTTACCTAGTCTAATACCCTTACCATGTAACAGAGAATCCACTGTAGTCTGGTTGCCTAAAGTTATATAGCTAGCTAGTGAAAGAATTGGGATTAGAATTCACATATTAGGATTCCCAGTTCATTGTTTAATTTCCCTCAAAGGTTTTTATCCTTTAATAAAACATTTGAGCAAAGATACTTTTGGTTTTCTGATTTTTTAAATTCAGCCTCTCTTATCTTTTTATTCATATATAGATAAAATCCTAAGCTTTCCTAAAGAATTCTCTGTATTTTCTGATTGAATTGGCACTTGATTGTAACAAATACTGGTTGAAACAAATGAAAGGAAAAGCCTTCCTGATGCACTCAAGCAGAGTCAGCACTTCCTTTCCTCTGTGCTTTCATAACACTGCTCATTTAGTCAAGTATTTATTCACCCATTCCATAAACATTAAGTCTACAATAAACCAAGAATTATGCTGGGCAGAGAGGGATATGAACATCTGAACAGATTATTATATAACACAATGTGATAACTGCTGTAACAGAAGTTTACATGGAGTAAAAGAGGATTGGGATGAATAGCTAAATATGCTAGGAAAAATAAAGAAAGGCTTCTTAGAGAAAGTAACATTTAAACTGACTTTTAAAAAGGCAGAACAGGTATTTACAAAGTAGACAAAGAAGAAAGAAGGTGTTTCAGATGGAGGGAATTCCATGTTCAAAAATAAATCAAACTATGGTAAGTTAATCTTTTATTCTAGTCTTCATCATATTGCACTGCAATTTGTTTACGTATCTGTATATAGTTTATGGGCTTGAGAACCAGAATTTTACTTTGTTTTTATTTCCTATAGTGCCTAGCACACAGTAAACATTTGATACATTTTTGTTGACTGAATGAATTAGTATTTTTGGTAATTATTTTTCAAACATATCAGATTAATATAATTAGAGATTGGGTCTGTAATGCAATAGGATTCTAGTGGCACACCTAAGTTTTTTTTTAAAACAAACAAAAACACTCTTTATACATACTTTTTGAGGGTATACAATCTCTTCCCGGAGAAAAGTGTTTTCTCCAGCATTCCTATCAAATAGACCCCAGTCCATCTTCAGATCCCAGATGAGGGTATAGCAGGAACTGATGATACAAAAGATGATCCACAGGTAAAAGAACACCATGGTGTCTGAGTGATCTCGTTCTGAAGACAGAAAAAGGAAAGAGAGAAGAGAAAATTACTACATTTAAATAAAATTCTTCATTAAATAAAACTAATTAAAAACCAGATTCTTTATAGAGCTCCAAAAGAAAGACTTTAAACAAATCTTAGGAGGCTCACTGTCTAACAAAGGTTAAATAATAAATATGATTTCCCTGAGATCCAAAGTAATCATCATTTACTGAACATACAATATTTGTACAAATGTACATCTGGAGTTTGGGAGGTTCTATGCTGAATACATAAAAATCCAAATGATTGCAAAAAAGGTTCTGAATGTTTTAAAAGATGTCATTTTAATTTTTGCCATTAGGTGGCACCTTAGGGTAAAATATGAAAAAAAATCCTGAAACACTACTAAAGAGGAACGTGCTGCATCTGCTTCAAGAAATCCTTGGATTGTTTTTACTTTAGAACATTTCCTTTGTACACTTAGGTTCTGCCAATAAATACTTACCGTAAAAGCTATCAGATAATTCTAAGTCTGGATACAATGCAAGAAAACAGATTGATGAGGAATTTACTCTTAAGGACATATATAAAAGCAAATTTCTCTCAAGTCACAAAGCAAAGCATGATATTTTTGCTTCTTTTAGAGGGTATTTATTGCTACAAAGGCCTAATTTGAATTTATGCTGGGAGCACTATAAAGTGCTTTAGGTTAAAAACACTATAAAGCACACTAACTTAGAATAATAATTTGCAAATGTAGTTACACAATTTAGTATTTTTTGCTCTTAAGTGCTTCATATATTCTCTAATGAAATTCTTCTTCGGTAAGTTCCAGAGTCATCCTGATGTTATATGTGTTTTCTAGGAGCAGATATGGGTACATAACTGTTAACATGGTTCTGAATCATTCAGACAAAAAGGCATACAACATCTAATTCAAAAAAGTTTAAATTCTGGTCATTTTCTCAAAGGTATAGAAAGCAAAGGATATATCATGTATCATTCATAATCCTTCCTATTAAATAAACAAATGTCTATTAATCACTTTAAGGTTATATTAATATGTTAAGTACAGTATGATTCAAAGTCAGCCTTTATTTTCTTTTTTCTTTTCTATTTTTTTTTTTTTTTTGGAGACGGGGTCTCACTCTTGCTCAGACTGGTCTTGAACTCCTGAGCTCAAGTGATCCTCCAGCCTCGACCTCCCAGAGTGCTAGGATTACAAGCGTGAGCCACTTTGCCTGGCCCAAAGGCACCCTTTAGAAATTCATAATCTAATGAGTGAAAAAGATATCTGTTATTGATGATAAATTTGAACTCAAAATGAAGTATACACAAAGTGGATGAGATACATCAAGGAGCATGGGAATGTTTCTAAAAGTAGGAAAAAAGAGGAAGTAGCATTTGTGTTATTTCTAGAAGGACAAATAAATAGTACTGCACAAGTCAGGCACATGAGGTAAGATCATTCAAGGCTAAAGACGATGAGAAAGCATGGGAATAGGAAAGTGCAAGGTGTGTATGAGAAGCTACAAGTAATCTATATCTAGTGTAAGTGAGGATGTAAGAGAATTGATGTGATTTGAAATGAGGCTGGAAAAAGCATTTTGGGTCTACTGCAGAATGCCTGCTTGGGCCTTAGGGTCAGATCTGTGTTTTAGAAAAATAACTAGTTGGCAGGTTATTTGCATCAGAATTACTTAGTTGATTAAAAAAATAAATACCTAAGAGCTCCAGTGTTGTGTTAGAGTCAGTTTTTATCAGCTCATGAGAGCCAACTGTTAAATTTTCAGAAATTTTGGCAGCTGGTTGTTAAACACAGTCATTATTAAATTACAGAAATTTATAATTAGTTATATGAAAAACAAAGGTAAATACTCAAAATTCATCACTTCTTAATTATTTTACTAAACTTTGCTATCTTCTGTTCCCTTGAGGTTATATACATTTATTATATCTTTATGATGGAAATACTATATAATGCTGTGTTACTCCACATCCTTTCCCAACTCCACATTCAATGTTATCATCTTAGTAGCTTGAAATTGGCTATGGTAGAAATATTTACACCATGAAAATCAGCAAACACTACAAATCAATGCTCTCCATTCCCACTTCCCACCCAAGGGCTGGTTTGTTAAACATATATCAGCACAGCACTGTTTAGCTGTTTCTCTTGGAAAGTCAGTGGTAGGGAAAAGAAAGATGTATTTTAAAAATGGCCTGCAAGTGATTCTAATAAGCAGCCCAGCTTGGATATAAATATATTTTCAGGTTTAAACTATTTCCAAAAAAAATTTTCTTCATCAAAAGAAAACTGAGGCTGGGTGTGGTAACTTACACTTATAAGCCCAGCACTTTGGGAGGCTGAGGTGGTAGGATCACTTGAAGCCAGGAGTTTGAGACCAGCCTGAGCAACATAGTGAGAACCCAGCTCTACAAAAAATAAAAAAATTAGCCAGGCATGGTGCCATGTGCCTGTAGTTCTAGCTACTTAGGAGACTGAGGAGTGTACTGCACTCCAGCCTGGGTGACAAAGTAAAACCCTGTCGCAAAAAAAAAAAAAAAAAAATGAGGTGAATATTTATACTACATTATATCATATGAATTATCAATTTAAAATGTATAACAAATTATTTACTTATTATGTAGGTATAGTTGGATGTGTTTTGACACGCGTTTATTTCATTCTACATAAAGATACGGGGTCTAGCTCAGTAGGTATCATTCAATAATTAGCATCATGGTTGCATTAAAAAAGATGCTATTATATAATTTACCTACTAAGGTTTGCAAAGAATAAAGCAAATCCAGCAACTTAATAAAATTTACTTTTATATTTACAAAACAAGATCAAAACTAAGAGATAAAAACAAACAACTATTAACTATGTTAGCAACTCTTTAATTGAATGCTTAAAATATATCAGGTACTTTACATATATTATCCCATTTAATTTTCCCAACAATAAGCTACCATTTTGTTTGCTAGTAAAAGTTAGGACATGGGAAAAGAGTAGTAATAGATACATTAAATAGGAAGTAACAAAATGAGTATTTCCCAAGTAAGAATAGGTAATATCAAGTCTTAATACTGACAGCTGATTTTCTTTCCTTCTTTACTAATTACTGAAGAATAATTGAGTATAAATTATTATATAAAAGGAGATGGAGGAGTAAAAACAGTGAAATAAAAAGGGAATTAATAATGAAACTAGAATCAATGTACTAATTTTCTGGTATTTCTCCTAGATTTTAAGTCTTGTCCTCAGAGGATAATTCTTACAATGGTACAATGGGTCAGGATCGCCCTCTTTCCTAAGCCCATATTATTCCTATTAAATTTCTATGAAAAATACATGAGGATTTATTGACTTTTAAATAAACAAATATTCTTATGCAATATTTCAGTGTAAGTAATGTTTTATCTCATGGACTTCTTCAAACAATGATTAGCATTTACCTGGTCTATGAATGCTACATTTTGGTCTCATTTTAGTTACTTCCCTTATTTGAGCTTTCCCATCTCCCAAATGAAGACTGCCTCTCCCTGAAATCATCTGCCTTCATTGGTATTCAGGAGAGGTACTGGAAAGATATTATCACTTTAGGCAAGCAATTACATCTTATTCTCTCTTGGTTAATCCTGGTAGCCCACTTTAGTGATGTTCAGAATCACAGAAAATCAAGTCATTGCTATTCTACCCTAAGCTTCTATTACACACCTGCCACATTAAAAACATAATTCCTATTGGACATATTTAAAGTAATAGTATCCACTGAATCTAAAACAAATAAAAATATACTTCTTAGAGTTTTGTACCCATAGCCATTGTAGAAATGATAAAGGAAAATAATATGTCAGGAAAAGTGCTAAAGAGAGAAGCCAGAAAAATTACATACAGAAATCATCTTGAATCATGTTGCAGGAAGGAGATCTTAAAAATGAAAAATGTGGCACCATGTGAAGAAAGAAAGTGAATGGTTTTCATTTTACCTAAAACCTCACTATTATTTTACTAGTTTGAAATTAAATAAGAAAACAAAGTAGACTGAACATAGTTTTTAAAGCCCAAACCTATATAGGTGAACTGAGTTTAGCATCTTAGCAAATCATGTATCTAACACCAAAAAAAAAAAAAAAAAACCCACAATCAAACCACTGAATTGTGAGATTAAATTAATATTTTTCTCCGAAAAAATTAACAAATATAGATATTCCCCTGATCTTTAGCGTTTTAGTTAACATGTGAGACCACATATATTTTTCCCTCAGGTAATTATCATCCTTAGGGCAGGCAAGGCAGACATTATTATTTCCATTTTACAGTTAAGGAAACTGAAGTACAGAGAGATTGTCAATAGTGGAAAGATAACTAGATTTGAAGTTAGAAGATCTGGGTTTGAATCCAGACTCTGCCTCTTTCCAGTGTTGTGTTTATAGAAAATTCATACTCTTAAAATGATTGAGATAAAAATGGAACGCATGGCCGGGTACGGTGGCTCACACCTGTAATCCTAGCACTCTGGGAGGCCAAGGTGGGAGGATTGCTCCAGGTCAGGAGTTCGAGACCAGCCTGAGCAAGAGTGAGACCCGTCTCTACTAAAAATAGAAAGAAACTAGCTGGACAACTAAAAATATACAGAAAAAATTAGCTGGGCATGGTGGCGCATGCCTGTAGTCACAGCTACTCGGGAGGCTGAGGCAGAAGGATTGCTCAAGCCCAGAAGTTGGAGGTTGCTGTGAGCTAGGCTGATGCCACGGCACTCTAGCCCAGGCAACAGAGTGAGACTCTGTCTCCAAAAAAAAACTAAAACAAAACAAAAAACAACACCAATAAAATAGAACAATTGTAACAAAATACTGTTACATGAAAGCTATGTGAATGCTCTCCCTCTCTTCTCTCTCTCTCAAAATACTGTAATATTTTCAGATCCTGGGTGACCATGGGTAACTGACACTGAAAAGTAAAACCCTGGATCAGGGTTGAAGGGACTACTGTATAAAAAGGCAACATGAGAGATACTGTGGTGATAAAAGTGTTCTGTATTTAGACTGCATCAATGTCAATATCCTGGTTGTGATAGCCTGCTATACTTTTTAAAAATGTTACCATTGGGGGAAACTATGGCAAGAGTATATGGTATCTCTGTATTACTTCTTGCAATTGCATTTGAATCTACAATTTATCTCAAAATAAAAAATTTACTTTAAAAAACCCCACAAAACTTGGCTATTCCTTAAAACCTTCATTGAGTTAACCACTTTCTCTTTCTAACCACTTCAGTACCCTATACAACACTGATTATACAGTATTATTGCACTTCCATGGTCTATTGTAATTTGTCTGTCTCCCTTACTAAACTCTGAGTTCCAAAAGGAGGTTTTAAAGGCAAGATATGTTGTGCTCATCTATGTATATCTAGCATCTAGTAGTCCCTGACACATTGAAGGTATTTTGCAAATGTTTGTTGAATAAAATGGATGTGACAAATGTAACCAAGAAGGTTAATTCAGTTATTAAATTCCATTTATATTCAATTTACTATTCATATAGATTTTTATTTACTGGTTCCTCAATAATAAAATGATCTATTTAGTAATTATTAAAGATCTAATTTTGTCTTTCCTCACTCTAATTAAGTAACAATAATTCTGGAGCAGATAAACTATGTGCTCCTGAAAGAGATACCATTCCATTGAATTAATTACATGGAATGCTGTCAACTATAATCACTTCAAAAAAGAAATATAAAAATCAAATAAATTTCGGACAATGTCTCAAGTGCTCATTTTATGAAGCCATAAGAACACTTCAGGTACTACATACATATGGGAAGGAACTTTTTCCCAAACTGAAATGAAAAAAGTTAAGTTATAAACACAGGCTAAAATTATAGTCATTTAAAAATGGAAAGAAGATTGGAGTATATCTTTAAGCAGCTAGAATACAGTAATTAGAGTTGAATACAAAGTAGATATAGATCATAAAGATGTAATCTATATACGGTTAGTTAACAAATCTAAAAAGAAGGGAATGAGAGTAAATATAATAGGAGACATGCATAGAGAGAGTGAAAGCCAAAATCTCTTCCATGATTTTTCACACAGCTTGCCAAACTGCTACAGCAGTGTAACATATCAGATCTAAAAAAGCCATCTGAAACGATTCTAAATCTCAGAGTGAAACAGTCCAAAACTGTAATGTCTTTTTATACAAAACTTCATTTGATACTTTTTTTTCCAAATTGTGTATTTTTGGACGTATAGCAAAACTTGTATTATCCCAAACTCTCTCAAAAGGATCAAAATCAGTACTTCTGAAACGCCTATTCTGATATTTACTCTGGGATCCATCTCATTAATTGCACTATCAATCCACTTTGAAAATTAATTAAAAATAAAAAGTTTAAGTAGTCTCTAATGATGTTAAGAAGAATAAAAGCTGCTGGGAGAAATAAAATCTTTCTGTTAGTAAAGAAATCTTGGGTCTCCTTTCTTGCTGAGTTTGTGTGTGTGTGTAGACTTTCATTAGAATAACACTTCTTGTCTTTTTTTTTTTTTTTAGACAGAGTCTCACTCTTTTGCCTGGGCTAGAGTGCCGTGGCGTCAGCCTAGCTCACAGCAACCTCCAACTCCTGGGTTCAAGCGATCCTCCTGCCTCAGTCTCCCGAGTAGCTGGGACTACAGGCATGCGCCACCACGCCTGGCTAATTTTTTCTATATATTTTTAGTTGTCCAGGTAATTTCTATTTTTAGTAGAGACAGGGTCTCGCTCTTGCTCAGGGTGGTCTCGAACTCCTGAGCTCAAACGATCCTCCCACCTCGGCCTTCCAGAGTGCTAGGATTACAGGCGTGAGTCACCGTGCCCAGCCTCTTGTCTGTCTTTGCCTTTTATCATTCCTCCCTAAAGAAACTTTATACATATGTCCTCAAAACCTCCTTATGCAGTGAGTACTATTATCATCAGGTAACATGTTCAAGATTCACCAATTCATTGTTTGCTTGTACTAAACTCTTATTCAGTATGCTTTATTGCCTCTTTACCATTCATTCATTAATTGACTAACTAAAATAATACAAATAATATAGGAAGTAGTATTCAAACCAAGTTTTACTTTTCTCCATATTTTCTCAACACCACATTTGTTTATAACCCCTGTTGTTTACATTCTACTAGGATTTACTAAAGTGTGGTCAGTGAATCACCTTTAGCAGAAGCACCAAGAGATGCATGTTAAAAATGCACATTCTTGAATCATCACCCTAATCCCACTGAATTAGATTGAAGGTAAGACCCAAGATAATGCATTGTAAAGCAGGCATCCCAGGTTATCCATATACACACCAAAATTTGAGGATCACAGCATTATATCATGCTGCCTTGTTGGAAACAACTTTTTAGAGTGGAAAAAAAATGAATTCAGAGACTAAGAATTCTGGTTTTCTACTCACTATCATATGATCTTGGGCAAGCAAAATTAGAATAATATCTGTTCTACCTTTTTTCAGGGTTGATAAAAGGTTCAAAATGAAATAATGTCTGCCAACATGCAACATAATTCACAAATAGTTCTAGTAGAATAATATACGGAGTTAAAGGGGCCTCAGAAAGTCTAGGCCAACCCTTTTTAACGGTTTGTTTAAAAGATGAAAATAACTACTTTTTTCTTATTTATAAAAGAATTGCATGCTTACCATAAAATTCATAAATGGGCAAATAAAGTGAGAGCATTGGATAATCACAACTGGACAACACTATGTTAAGTGACATAAGCCAGGAACAGAAAGTTACACACCTCATGTTCTCACTCATATGTGGAAGCTAAAAAAGTTGACTGATCTCATAGAAGTAGAATAGAACAGAGGATACTAGAGCTAGGAAGGGTAGGGAGATTGTGGGAGGGATAGGAAGAGATTTGCTAAAGGATACAAAACTACAGCTAGATAATAGGAATAAGTTCTAGTGTTCTATATCACTGTAGGATGACTATAGTTAACAATAATATATAGTTTCAAATAGGTAGAAGGATGATATTGACTGTTACCAAGACAAAGAAATGATATGCCTCCTTGGTTAAATATATTCCTAGGTATTTTATTTTCTTTGTTGCTATTGTGAAGGGTAGTGACTCTTTGATTTGGTTGTCAGTTTGTTGCTAGCGTATAGAAATGCTACTGATTTCTGTATATTGATGTTGGAACCTGAGACTTTGCTGAATTTGTTTGTCAGTTCCAGTAGTCTCATGGAAGAATCTTTGCAGTTTTCTAGACATAAGTTCACATCATCAGCAAAGAGTGATAATTTGACCTCTTCTGTCCTCATTTGGATGCCTTTGATTTTCTTCTCTTGTCTGCTCTGGCTAGGACTTCCAGCATTATGTTGAATAGAAGTGGTGATAGAGGGCAACCTTGCCTGGTTCCAGTTGTAAGCAGGAATGTTTTCAATTTTTCCCCATTCAGTATGATGTTGGCTGTGGGTTTGTCATATATGGCTTTTATTATTTTTAGGTAAGTCCTATCTATGCCTATTTTGTTAAACATTCTTATCATAAAAGTGTGCTGAATTTTGTCGAATGCTTTTTCTGCATCTTTTAAAAGGATCATATGGTCTTTATTTTTACTTCTATTTATGTGTTGAATTACATTTATAGATTTGTGTATGTTGAACTATCCCTGCATCTCTGGGATGAAGCCCACTTGGTCATGATGGATTATTTTTTTGATAAGCACCTGAGTTTGGTTTGTTGGGATTTTGTTGAGAGTTTTTGCATCTATATTCATAAGGGATATTGGTCTGTAGTTTTCTTTTTTTGTTGCGTCCTTTCCTGGCTTTGGTATCAAGGTGACGTTGGCTTCATAAAACATGTTGGGGAGGATTCCTTCCTTCTTGATGTTAGGGACTAATTTCTGCTGGATAGGCACCAGTTAGTTCTTATTTGTAGGTCTGGTAAAATTTGGATATGAAACCATATAGTCCGGGACTTTTCTTTCTAGGAAGATTTTTTATTTCTGCTTAAATTTCGGTACTTGATATTGGTCTTTTCAGGAATTCTATTTCTTCCTGATTGAGCCTAGGGAGGCTGTGTGTTTCTAAGAATTTGTCCATTTCCTCCATGTTTTCAAGTTTATGTGCATAGAGGTTTTTATAGTATTCATAGATGATATTTTGTATTTCCATGGTATCAGTTGTAGTTTCTCCTTTCCATTCCTGATTGAGCTTGTTAGAGTCCTTTCTTTTCTGCTTCTCATTAATTTCTGCTAGCAAGAGTGAGTCAGTAGAATCAACACTGTTAAAATGTCTATACTACCCAAAGTGATATACAGATTCAATGCAATCCCTATTAAAATACCAACATCATTTTTTACAGATATAGAAAAAATAATTCTACACTTCATATGGATCCAGAGAAGACCCCAATATAGCAAAAGCAATCTTAAGCAAAAAGAACAAATTGGGAGGCATCGATGTACTGGGCTTCAAGCTATACTACAAGGCTATAGTAACTAAAACAGCATTATACTGGCATAACAAAAGAGACATGGACCAATGGAACAGAATTGAGAACCCAGATATAAAACCATTCTCATATAGCCATCTAATCTTTGACAAAGTAGACAAAAACATACACTGGGGAAAAGAATCCTTTTGCAATAAACGGTGCTGGGAGAATTGGATAACCACATGTAGAAGACTAAACAGGATCTGCACCTCTCACCTCTCATAAAAATTAACTCACAGTGGATAACAGAGTTAAACGTAAGGCGTGAAACTATAAGAATTTTAAAAGAAAATGTTGGGAAATCTCTTATAGAAATTGGCCTAGGGAAAGAATTTATGAAGAAGACCCCAAATGTAATTATAACAACAACAAAAATAAATAAGTGGGACCTGATCAAATTAAAAAGCTTCTGCACAGCCAAGGAAACTATCACGAGAACAAACAGACAACCTACAGAATGGGAGAACATATTTGCATGCTCCACGCATCCAATAAAGGGGTGATAACTAGAATCTATAAAGAACTCAGGAAAATCAGCAAGAAAAAATCAAACCACGCCATTAAAAAGTGGGCAAAGGACATGAACAGAAACTTTTCAAAAGAAGACCAACTAATGGCCAAAAAACATATGCAAAAATGCTCAACATCTTTAATCATCAGGGAAATGCAAATCAAAACCACAATGAGATACTACTTGTTCCCAGTAAGAATGGCTTTTATCAAAGAGTCCCAAAACTATAAATGTTGGTGTGGATGTGGAGAGATAGGAACACTCATACACTGAGGGTGGGACTGTAAACTAGTACAACCTCGGTGGAAAGTAATATGGAGATACCTCGAAGAGCTAAAAGTAGAACTACCATTTGATTCAGCAATTCTATTACTGGGCATCTACCCAAAGGAAAAAAAGACATTGTATAAAAAAGACATCTGCAGTAGAATGTTTATAGCAGCACAATCCACAATTGCAAAGATGTGGAAACAACCCAAGTGCCCATCAATACATGAGTGGATTAATAAAATACGATATATGTATGCCATGCAGTTCTACTCAGCCACAAAAAACAATGGTGATCTAGCACCTCTTGTATTATCCTGGACAGAGCTGGAGCCCATTCTACTTACTGAAGCATCACAAGAACAGAAAAATCAGCACCACATGTACTCACTATCAAATTGGTATTGAGTGACCAACACTTATGTACACATATAGTTGTAACATTCATCAGGTGTTGGGCAGGTGTGAGGAAGGAGGAAGTGATGGGTATATTCACACTTAAAGACACCGTCTGGGGGATGGACATGCTTGAAGCTCTGAGTTGGGTGGGACAAAGGTAATATATGTAACCTAAACATTTATACCCCTGTAATATGCTGAAATAAAAAAAAAAGATATTATATATGTTTGAGATGATGGCTATGCTAATTACCTTGCTCTGATCATTATACATTATATGTATCAAAACATCATTATGTACCCTATAAATATGTACAATTATGTTTCAATTAAAAATTAAAATTAAAAAATATTTTTGGTATGTATACTAATAAGTAACATTGGAATACAGTTTTACTGAGTGTGATCTTCTTCAGAATTACACCAGTTTTATAAAGAGAAATAAGATGCTTTCCTTCTAAGGCCGGGCGCGGTGGCTCAAGCCTGTAATCCTAGCACTCTGGGAGACCGAGGCGGGCGGATCGCTCAAGGTCAGGAGTTCGAAACCAGCCTGAGCAAGAGCGAGACCCCGTCTCTACTAAAAATAGAAAGAAATTAATTGGCCAACTAAAAATACATAGAAAAAAATTAGCCGGGCATGGTGGCGCATGCCTGTAGTCCCAGCTACTTGGGAGGCTGAGGCA
>CAUYPO010136009.1:0-20664 GCA_963574435.1 Cheirogaleus major
GGGTGAAGGGAGACTTCAGGAGTACATTTTGCATCATGCACTTTGTACAGAACACACCAGGACTGCATTATTCCATCACATTGCAGGCAGATCCCAGATATAAAATTACTTTGATATGATGTTTCCTAATAAAACACAAAATAAATAATTTTTATTTTTAAATAAGTTAATCAATTAATTAATTTTTAAAGACGAGATCTTGCTCTGTCTCCCAGGCTGGACTTCAGTTGGCATGATCATAGCTCAGGGCAGCCTCACGTCAGTCTCTTAAGTAGCTGCAACTACAGGCACAGGTCACCACACCTGGCTTCCCCCCTACCCCCATGTTTTTCCCATCTCTCTATGTTGTCCAGGCTGGTCTCAAACTTCTGACCTCAAGTGATCCTCTTGCTTCAGCTTCCTGAGTAGCTGGGATTACAGGTGTGAGACACTGAGCCCAGCAAAATAAATAATTTTTAATATCGACTAAGAACTATGATATTTTAAAGGGAACTTAAAGAAAATGTACATCTTTCAGGTTGGAGATGTGTTTTTTTTAAAAGTGGGTTTTTCAGATGTATCTTGGCCTCCCTCTAGTGGTAGCTGAGGAAAACTGAACCAAAACCTGGAGCATAAAGCTCATTTCTGAATCAAAAAATGGTTTTGAACACCTAAGCCTCAATTTTAATGGATAGAAAGCATGTTATTATGGGCAATATACGTAACCTTAACATTTGTACCTCCACAATATGCTGAAATAAAAGAAAAAAAAAGAAAGCATGTTATTAATCTCAGGTTTGGGCATTCTTTAGATACTCAGGTTAATTTGCACTTGTTATTCCTATAGTTTTTTGGGTTTGTTTTTGGTTACTTGAAATTTTCTTGTTTTATTTTTGGTGTTAGTGGAGTGTGTGGGTGTGTGTTCTTTTCCACAAAACACAAAGCTGTTGTTCAGTTACAAATGTCAAGTTTTTGATGCTTTATGTAACATCTTCTGGTAAGAATTATAGAAAACAGAATTTATTAATAAGTTGTTGGCAAAACCTGAGATTATTCTGGGGTTTTTTTTGGGTAAAAATTTATTGCAAAAAAAATTCAATGTGGATCCACTCAAGAACCAACCATCAATTTACAGAAAATCCAGAGGACAGACAAACATGGTAAAATACACCAAAGAGATGTAGTTAGTCAAAGTCAGACTATGAAAACTTCTACAGGACATAAAACACATTTCTTTAACAAATAAATTGCAAGAGGGGAAAAATAAGAGAGATGAAGATGGAACCTGAAAATTAAAAGAGACTTAAAATGCTGCAAAGATACCATATCTGGCTTATTTTGATACTAATTAAAATATACACCATGAAAAACACCTGTTTGTAAGATTTATGAGACAATTAAAAAGTTGACACTAGATGTTTGATATTATTAAGAAATTATTTTTAGGTGTGATAATGGTATTTTAGTTATGTTTAAAGATAAGTCATTGTCTTTTAGAGATTCACCTTGAATTTATTTATAAGTGAAATTTATTATATTTATAAGTGAAATCATATGATATCTGGGATTCTTTAAAATAGTCTCGGGGAAAGGGATGGAGGTGTGAATAGGGCAGTTTGGCCATGGGCTTGGGGTTGTTGGTACTGGATGGTTACTTGGAAATTCTTTGCATCATTTTATTTACTTTTGAGTATGTTTGAAATTCTCCATAAAAAACATTAAAAATATTAAGTTGTTTATAGCACCTTTAATAATAGCTATATAAGTGAATACTGCACATCTTACCATATAATTAAACATTATTGTTTTATGGACTATTAAAACAGTTCGCTCTACCATCCTTGACCCAAGCCAAGCTCATTTTAGGCCTCATTTTAGAGGTATACCCTAAACTTGTTAGAGCATCCCTGAGACGTCTGGCTTAGTCCAAAGTGAGCCTTGATTTGTCAGACCTCTAAGAAATTGGGTTAGTTTTTTCTGGACCTTAATTCTAATCTAATTCAAAAAGGATCTTAGACTAAAGGTCAAGATTTGACCTTGTGATAAAGGATAAGTGATAAATGATAGTGATAAAGGATAAGAGACTGATGGACCCTAGTGTTCACATTCCCTTAACTTCAGGTTTTAAGTCTTCTCATAGAGATACCACCTTCCTAGCTCTCTTCCCTCCTCCACCGCCCTACCTATTTTAACTCATTAAATCTGACCCCAAAGCCTAGACACTGAACCACCATCTTGCTGCAGAGCTAACAAGGATAGAGGAATATTTTTATCTGCCAAAGGGGGATGGATAGAGAATATGTATTCTATCCATATGGGATCCCCAGGAATCAAATGTTTACTTAGGGAAGGAAAGGGAAGGGGAGAGGGGAAAGAATTGACCATAGCTCCTATGTTAAATGCTTCCTTAAAATTTTGGTCTTCCTGTACTGAACTGCCTGTTGGTGTTACAGGATCCCAACTATTTATCATTCCTTCTCAAAACCTACCTTTGGGATAATTTGCATGTCCTTCTCCAACTATTCTTGCAATTGCACTCTGAATTGGAAGACAGTATACTTACCTTTCTCACCCTAAGGCGGTGGGGCACACTCACATACTACAATTTTGTGAACTAATTTAGTCAATTTCATATTTGAATGTCTAAATCAAACTTCTCTAATATTATTAAGGAAAAAAACCAGAGGTGCTAGTCATTAACTAACCACTGTCTGCAAAAACTAAAATAACCTCATTGGGACTACATTTATTTTTTTTTCATTTTGTTGTTAAGAATCCTTGTTGGAAAGGAAGAGACCCAAATTAGAAACTGGAGAGGGCATTCACATCTCATCACTGTCCCTAGCTTACGTATAAGCTAAAAAATAAACCAGTTCTCATCTGCTGTTAAGAAAAAATAAAAATATTTGTCTATGCTTGAAAAACTATAGAATGAAACATAAGAAATCAGCATAAACCACCACCAACAAACTGTTTTTTAAGTTTAAGCATTAAAGTGACACACCTTCCTACTGAGAAATTAAAAAAATAGATTATTAACTGATATCCTGCATGGATCTACATGCTTCAATTTGGGATCATTCTTACCAGGTAACAAGCAAGGCCTAAGGGAAAAGAAGAATCTTTATATCAAAGCCCTGAAGCCAGAGCTGCTGGGAGATTACGTCCTGTGGAACTGCCTTTGATTCTTCCAGCTTTGCAGTAAACAGGATTGTCTGGGGTTTTTACCCTGGTGGGTGTGTAGGTTCATAGTCAGGGGTAGGGTCAAGAGGATGTAAAATGCTCCACCACAACAGCAAAGGGAGCTTCCAGAGGGATAATGCAGGATCTAATCCTGCGCAGGTCCTTGCGTATCATCGACCCTGTGCTACCTGTGTGGGGCAGGCATGCTTGCTTCTCAGTCTTGGAGTGCCACTCTTTTTCCTGCCCCGTGTAGCTGTCAATGCGCAAAGTCAGTTTTGTTGCACCTACATTTGAGGAGCTTGTATCCTTTGCCTAGGTCTTTGTCGGTCACAGCACTGCCACTGTGCTCTAACCTTGGGTCTGTACAACTCAATGCATGCCTGGGATGGCCCTAAAGACTCTGGAAGGGGAGCCAAGAATTCAGACATTCAAAGACTGTAGTCTACATCTTTACCTCTATACAGAAATCAAAACAAACTGCAAAGTAACAATGGTTTTGAGGACCTAAAGAATTTAGACAAGTTTTTATAGACAGGGGCTCTGTCTTACTCATCGTCCCCGTGCCCCCCCCCAATATCTAACACAATATTTGGTACATACCGTGTTTCCCCGAAAATAAGACCTACCCATAAAATAAGCCCTAGCAGGATATCTAAGCATTTGTGCAATATACGCCCTCCCCTAAAAATAAGACCTAGTGATGGGCGTGGCTACACAGCGTATCTGCACAACCCATGCATTTCATCGTGAGCAGTCCTTCTCATCTGCCACATGAGAGCTCTATTGCTCGTCATGAGAGATTGGGGCCAATGGTTCTAAAGGAAATAGAGTCACAAGAAATTCAGGACGGAATTCGGGGTTTGGAGAGTTATGATGATGTTCCAGAAGAAGACGACTTAATTATATTTGAATAAATGTAGATGGTTGTACCATACTTAAAAAAAATAATACATCCCCTGAAAATAAGCCCTAGGGTGTCTTCTTGAGGAAAAATAAATATAAGACCCTGTTTTATTTTTGGGGAAACACGGTAGTAGTTTTGGCCTTTTAGGAGCTAAACAAATAACACTTCTTGCTTTCCTTCTTAAGTTGGGAACCAACTGAGAGAGACACACAGGAATCATCTAGAAATCAACAGGCTGCCACTAGCACATAAGTTGCCTTTGTTCAGATTAGAAAAGGTGCCTCCTTTTTCTTCATTTGGGCATATGAATTATAAGAAAACACCCACTCCTAGAAGACAATTGTAAAGAAGGACTGTCTCTGAGTGGATGAGTTAGAAGAAAGGGGCCAGGGAGCTGGCTATCTGGGCTGAACTTCAATCCCTACTCGTCCCTGGGTCAGTGCCTTTGTGTGGGGTAACTCTGGAAATCAAAGTATAATAGAAGGAAGTTTTTGTTTTTTAAAAAAATTAGTAAAAGTTCAATTAGAAAAAAATTGAATTAGAGTATATTACATGGATATGCCATCCAATCTCTCATTAATTGAACTTACTCTTCAAAGTAGTAGGATTCTCCTGCTAGGGCTAGAACTTGGCCCATATGCTTACCACATAGTGGAGAATCAGCCAGGATGTTGTGCTCCCTAGAACAGTGAATATGAAAAAGTGAGGCCCAGAAGAGACTCTGCCAAGCTTCTTCAGTTCTTTCTCCCAAAGTCCACAATAATATACTTCTTTTCTTTCCTGTGGAAGGAATGAAGGGAAGTGGGGAGGGAGGTCAAAGGTATTACTGTTAAAGAAGTTCTTGATCATGGACTCCTAAGACCAGGAGAAAGGAGGTTCTCAGTGACATAAGTACTCAATTAATGTTTCCTGAATGAGTGGATAAATTTTAAGCAGAAGCAGATATGCTATTTATTGTATGAATGTAGCTAGGAAAGAACAACGGTAGATTAGCCAGGAAGCAAGTTTTGTGGGCTGAATGAATGTTTTGTGACTTGCTAATGTATTGGGAGTGTGTAAACCATACTTGGCTTGTTATTTGGAGGGCATTTTAATCCATAATGTTGGAGGTAGGGGATTGACTATGACAATGGAACAGAAAAGGGCCATTTGAAGGGTTTAAGTATTCAGAGAATGAGTTGGAAAGCATTCAGGACATGTTGATTTTGGTGAAGAAAGATTAATCAACTCATTCAGAAGCCATTCAGATCTGACTGGAGGGAGAGGAGATGAGGAGTTGGAGCAGTGATTTCCCATCTTGAGTACATTTGAACAGATTCTATCTCTAGTGAAGTTAATTATGGGTACAATTTTTTCCTTGGGAAGAGGAAAAAAGGGACAAACCCAGCGATTCTAAAAATGCTACTTCAGGAGAAATCCTTTCCTCTCCCTTTTTATATCAGTGAGAATGTTGCACAAGAGAAAGAACAACAGAGGAAGTGAGGAGGCCCATTTTTGTGCTTTTTTTTTGGAGACTATGTGTGTGTTGTCTTATTTATTATACTTTACATTTCTAATTTATATTAGCTTATCAGCTTAGTCAAGGATTTTGAGGTCCTAAGACATGAAACAAATGAGTTTTGTGGTGGAGAAAAGATCAGCCACTGGGTTGGTGAGTGAGAGAGGGGCAGAGATGGACACGCAGGAGGGAAGATGAGAGCAGCACTTGCTTTGAGGACTTGAGTCTATAATTAGTTATCTATTATTGCATAAATAGTTAGCCCAAGACTAAGTGGCTTAAAAAAACAGTCATTATTTAGCTCACAATGAAGGTATGGGATCAGTTTGGTGGTTTTCCTGCTAGTCTTCTCTGGGTGTACTCATGAGTCACCTGCCATTTCTGGATAAATTAATGGGTCAGCTGGGGCTTGGCTGGTCCTTGATGGCTTCCCTCAGGTCAGGTGCTTGGCTGGCTGTTGCTAGCACATCTTGGCTCTCTCCCAGTGGCCTCTTATTCTCTAGCAGGTTAGCAGTAGCCTGAAAAGTGCTCATCTTAGGTTTCCAGGTGCAGGAAGGGAGCAAGCCCGAATGCACAAGAACTTTTGAAGCTCAAGCCTCTGTTTATTAGCTCCTTGCTAATGTCCCATTTGGCAGGTCAGGTGGCCAAACCCAGATTCAAAGTGCAGAAAAATGGAATCTGTCTCTTATTGGGAGGAGGTATTTAATACAATGTTACAGAGAGGGGAAGAATATGAGGTTATTTTACCATCTACACATGAGTCTATGCTGAGCGGAGGACTGCAGGTTGGAGAGAATGGAAGAAAGAGGTGCAGAGAGGAGGAAGAGTGGAGCATATCTTTGTCTACTTCACAGCTTTTCCTGGGGCTTCCGTAACTTGGTCTAAGTGCCACTGTGTAGTATAAAGAACTCTGGAGATATCCATCAGGCAGATTCCGAAACCAAAGTTAGCACCAGAAATTACTAGGAAAGGGAAAACTACTAGAAGAAAGGCATGTAGGTGATTAGAGGATATATATTGTAAGAGTATTTTAAAATGCTGCACAAGACAGCTGTAGATATTATTTTAACTCAGCCCAGTAATCTAGAGCTGATATTATCCTCCCATTATCTGGATAGTAAAACTGGGTAAGGGGATATTATCCAACTCATAAAATTTTGTGCAAGGAGCTTGAGAAAAACAGAATCATGCTTATTAAAGCTGAAACTATAAACTGATGAAATGGTATCATTTCCTGTATGATACCTTTTCCACAGTTACCATGGTTTTCCATGGTTGTGGACAACCATGGTCAAGAGTAAGCATCTTACAATAGTTTCCTTTTCATTAGCTGTGTCAAGAGAATGAAAGGACAATGTCTATGGCCAATATTACTGAATTGTGCATGCTGGGGCCTTAATGAGATGGTGAACGATCCAAGCAGAGCATCATTTCAGATGTAGGAGATGGTGGAGGTGGTGTGAGGGAGCTGCTTTTCCGTCAGTGAGCTCATCTACCAAGGGATAGAATGAAGCCAGCAAGTGGGGCCAAGGCAAAACTGTCTCATTCTCTTCTCATCTAGGCCTCTTCCCCTCCCCTCCCCTCCCCTCCCCTCTCCTCTCCTCTCCTCTCCTCTCCTCCCCTCCCCTCTCCTCCCCTCCCCTCCCCTCCCCTCCTTTCCCCTCCTCTTCTTCTCTCCTCTCCTCTCCTCTCCATAGCCTCAGATCTTGAGGTCTCTGATCTCCAATTTGTCTTCGATAAAATGAGGACAATAATATCTGTCTCGGCCGGGCGTAGTGGCTTGCGCCTATAATCCTAGCACTTTGGGAGACTGAGGCGGGAGGATTGCTTAAGGTCAGGAGTTTGAAACCAGCCTGAGCAAGAGCGAGACCCCATCTCAACTAAAAATAGAAAGAAATTAATTGGCCAACTAAAAATGTATAGAAAAAATTAGCTGGGCATGGTGGTGCATGCCTGTAGTCCCAGCTACTCGGGAGGCTGAGGCAGGAGGATCTCCTGAGCCCAGGAGTTTGAGGTTGCCGTCAGCTAGGCTGATGCCATGGCACTCTAGCACAGGCAACAGAGTGAGACTCTGTCTCAAAAAAAAAAAAAAAAAAAAAAAAATATCTGTCTCTCAGACTGTTGTGCAATCTACCTTAAAATCAAGACCTGAACTTTATGTCACTCAGAATTCCTTTACCTCTCATCTTTTTTGTTTGTTCACTTGATTTTTTTTAAAAAGTTTTATTTTAAAATAATTTCAAACTTATAGAAAGGTTAGAAGAATAATAGAAGTATACCATATACTCTTCATCCAAATTTAACAATTTTTAACTCTTTGCCACATTTGCTTTATTATATTCTGTCTCTCCATCCCTCTACATTTTAATTTATTTTATGAACTATTTGAGAGTAGCTTACAATATCATTCTCTCTTAACTCTTAGTACTTTACTGTGTATTTCCTAAGAAAAAAAGGATATTCTCTTATATTACCGTAGTACAGTTGTCAAATTCATAAAAATTAACATTAAAACAATACTGTAATCCAATCAACAGTCCATAATCCAATTTGTCAATTGCCCTAATAATGTCTGTATAGCATTTCCCCTTCCAATACAGAATCCAGTTCAGGATCCTGTATTGCAACTGATTGTTATCCCAATCTGGAAGATTTCCTCAGCCTTTCTTTATTTTTCATGACATTGATATTTTCAAAGAATACAAGACAGGTATTTCATAGAATGTTTATCACCTTAGGTTTGTCTGATGTTTCCTGATAATTAGATTCAGATCATGCCTTCCTAGCTTCCTATGACATCAGTGATGTGTCCTGAGTCTCAGGCACATAATGCCTGTCTTCCCCTCACTGGTGATGTTAATTTGATCATCTCATCAAAGTGTTGCCTGGTTTTTCCACTGTATAGTTATTATTTTCCTCTTTCACCCACTAAGTAATCTGTGGGGAGATATTTTGGGACTATGCACATATCCTTCTCCTCTTCAAACTTTTCCTCCAGAATTTTGCATCCACTGCTTATTCTTATCTGAATGAATCTCTCTTATGATAGTTGCAGGGTTTTCTTTATTTATATCTCATTCCATAGTTTTATCTTTCTTTTCCCACAGTTGGAACCCAGCTCCCAACATTATCACGTTGTTCATTTTCTCAATATTGTGATACCCAAAAACTGTTTTCAAAATTGCTATATTCATGTCACAGTGAAAGACAAACCTACTAGAAAGTAGCTCAAGATTTGTTTGCAGTTTTGTTATTCCTTAGATTGTGGATCTATTGTCAAAATGATGTGCTCAAAAATTACTTGCATTCTCTCTTTTTTCCCTTCTGTGTGATGTTTGTCTTTTCGCACTTTATTTATTTATTTATTTTTGATATGGAGTCTTGGTATGTTGCCCCGGCTGGACAACATAGCAAGATGAAGCTATGCACTCCATCTGGGTAAAAGAGTGAGACCCCATCTCTAAAAAAAAAAAAAATTCTGTGTCATACCGTATTAGTCTGCCCAGGCTGCCATGACAGAATACCACAGAATAGGTAGCTTAAATAACAGGATTTTATTTCTCACTGCTCTGGAGGGTGGAAATCCAAGAACAAGGCGCCAGCTAGGTTGGGTTCTGGTAAGGCCTCTCTCCTGGCTTGCTGATGACTGCCTTTAACTATGTCCTCACATGGCCTTTTCTCTGTGTGCACACTCTTGATGTCTTTTCCTCTGCTTTTAGGACATCAGTCCTATTGAATTAGGGCCCTACCCTTATGATCTCATTTAACTGTAATTACCTCCTTAAGGGTCCTTTCTCCAAAAACAGTCATTCGGGGTGAAGGCTTCAACAAATGAATTTGCAACAACATGATTCAGTCCATAAAACCTACTGTCCTTCCAGCTTTCTCTTTCTTTCTCCTGTAAAGCTCTTGAAACTTCTTTTGAAACTCGTTGAGGCTCCTGATTCCTTTTGGTTTATTTCCTTCCTTGTTTACCTATTTATTTGCTTATTCATTCTTGCACAATTCATCTGATCATTCATTAATTTACTTATCTAAAAGCTATTTATTGAACACCTGCTACGGGATGAGGCACTTTGCTAGACATAGGAGATATAATAGTGAGGAGGAAAACAGAAAAAGGCTATGTTGTGGAGCTTAGAGTCAACTGGAGTTAAAAAGAGTCAGCTAAGTAAAAATTATATTTTTAATTTTTTAAACATATAAAATTACAGTGCAGTTGTGCTCCAAAGAATATACATGAGAAAATGCAAGAGGAGGAAATTGACCTAGTTGAGGTGGTTAGGGAAGGCATCTCCAGTAAAATGATATTCATCCTGGGATCTAACAGAAGGCTAAGTGGAGTTAACTGGGGGAAAAGAAATAAAGAGAGAGGGAGATAGAGGTAGTAGGGAAATGATGGTTCCTAGCAAGGGAAAGAACACCCTAAGGACTATCATTTTAATAATCTGCATCAATGCCATCAAGTCCTTTGCCAAAGGTCCAGCACTGTTCACTTTTTCCATATCCAACAGGCTGTTACATAAATCATCTACATCTCCGCTCTTAGGACAGTATTGCTGTAAGTCACACCTCTATGTGAATTACAGTTACATGTTACATAGGAAGTTTTGGTTAACAACCGACTGCAGATACCATAGTGGTCCCATAAAATTATAATACCATATTTTATTGTACCTTTTCTATGTTCAGATATGTTTAGATACACAAATACTTACCATTGAGTTAAAATTACGTATAGTTTTCAGCACGGTAACATGCTGTACAGGCTTGCAGCCTAGGAGCAATAGGTTATACATCTAGGTTTGTGTAAGTATACTCTGTGATATTTGCACAATGATGGAATCACCTAACAAAGCATTGCTCAGAAGGCATCCCTGTTAAGCGATGCATGACTTGTAGTTCCATCGCAGATTCATCATTTCCAGTGTGACAAATGATTGTAGTTCCACTGTAGATTTGTCATCTTCAGTATTAGTTGTCTGCTTGCTGATGTTTCTGAGCAATTCTTTTTCTATTGCTATTTCTCAACAGCTATTTTAAACCTGGCCCATTTTCCTTGAGCATTCTGGTCTATTACCTCCTTCTACAGTATGAATGAATTTACCTAACCCATAGAGAATAGAAGCTATTATGTGAGAATACCCTAAATATCAATTGTTCCATATGCTAGTAAAGTTGGTACTGTCTATCTCTTCAGCCCCCTCACCGCCCCCAGCACCAAACTTATCTGTATCTTCTCTCGTTCTTCTCTATTTCTCTATTATCTCTATTGAAGAGATGGCTTTCTTCTTTTTTTTTTGTATGTCTGATGTAACTCTAGTGGGGAGGTGAGATGGAGGCAGAGGTGGGGCCTCAGTCTGAATGTCCTCTGGAGTCTGGGTTGACAAAGTCAAGGAATTGCATTTAGCCTGAGACTGAAATAGTAGGGAGAAATGCTGGCTCTAGAAGCTAGAAAGGTGTCCATGATGGTTGCTAAACCAATAAGGAGGTCTGATTTGGAGAATTATATTATGAATATAAGAATTTAAAGAGACTCAGAGATAAAAGCAAGATAATTATACTGGTTGAATTTCTGAGATAAGGTTGTTACATGTGGCTTACCCTCATGCACCATACTCTATATCAGCTAGCTATTATTGTGTAATAAACCATCACAAAATTTAGTGGCTTGAGGTGACAATCATTTATTATTCCTCATGGGCTAAGGGTGGCTGGGCATGGCTGATTTTCACTGAGCTTGCTCAAGTGTTGGTGGTCAGCTTTTGGGTTGCCTCCATGCTGGTTGGTGTAGAATGGTCTTGGCTGGGGCAACTCAACTTGATTTCACAAGGATGTCTTTCACTTTCTTCTAGCCAGCTAACATGGGCATGTTCTTACAGTAGAGTGATGGGAGGCATCCAAGAGGGAAAGCTAAAACATTAGCTTTTTTTGATCCAGAGTCTGGCTCAGTTGCCCAGGCTAGAGTGCTGTGGCATCAGCCTAGGTTACAGAAACCTCAAACTCTTGGGCTCAAGCAATCCTCCTGCCTCAGCCTCTCGAGTAGCTGAGGCTAGGCATGAGCCACCATGCCCAGCTAATTTTTTTTATTTTTGGTAGAGACAGGGTCTGGCTCTTGCTCAGGCTGGTCTCGAACTCCTGAGCTCAACTGATCTGCCTGCCTCAACCTCCCAGAGTGCTAGGATTACAGGCATGAGCCACCGTGCCTGGCCTGGACTGTGATTTTAATTTTGATATTCCAAGACTTGGCAGTGTAGGCACTCAATGAATGCTTGATGTGTGAGGATTAAGTGCAAATTAGCAGTATAGAGTCTGTTTCTTGGAAGGTATTCAATAAATATTTTCTAATATTTTAATAATGTTTGTGGAAGACATTATTTATTATATATTTTATTTTAATAATATTTAATTATTTATTAATTATTATAATGTTAGGGTGATGTTTGTAGCTTGGCACTCTGTGTTACCCTTTGTTCCCTCATACACAATTTCAGAATTTCAGCAACATGTTTAGTGAAGTCTCTCTGCTTTAGTTTGCTCTATATTCTCACTTATCAGTAAAGTTAATTACAAAGTGATTCTGCAAACTGCTTACTTTCCTCATTATCCACACACAATGAAAGTCTCTAGTTACTTGTATTTTTTTTTCAGCACACTCACAACCAAAAGTAACATCTTTTGTTAAGTTGTTAACTGACCTAAAATATAGGCATTTCCACTAAATCAAACTGAAAATAATCAGCAAGGATTCTGCAAAAGAGACATAAAGAAATAAACATGACAGTCAACACAAAGAAGGTTGGAAATCCTTTTAGAGAGATACAGTTTGCTACTCTGACTATGTCTTCTCTTTTCACAAAGATTGAGTGCCCGGAGCCCCTGCTGGGGAGAGGGTAGAGGAGGAAGGGAGGAACTACAGGGACACAATTTAAATGTTTTGACAGCTTAGTCAAAGAAGTGAATTGCCACAGGCATTTGCACATTTTAACCCCTGCTGTGACAACTACAATTCTTTCTTGCACTGTCTAAATCCTAGAATCAGCTCTTTGGAAAGCTCAAAGTTGCATGCCTGACACAAAAAATAACATGAAAAAATATGAAAAAAGTCAGATCAGCAAGTAACTAAATAAGCTCAAATCTCTGTTTGGTGCCAGGGATTTACCCTATCTTAATTTTCTTACTTTCGTTTTTCATGAGGCATTAACCTAGAGTACTGGAGCACTGTGCCTTATTCTCTTGGGCCCCATGTGTAAAATTTCAACAACACATTCTGGCAGGGTGAGCAGATTTTATGGTGAGGAATATGATTATGATATGCTACAATTCAGTTCCAGAGTTTACTGAGCTTGTCCTTCATAATCCATAGACGCTTCTGCTCATTTCTTTTGTCAAAACAATGCTTATCGGAAGCAGCAAGTCAACCAACAATAAATTTCTCATTGTTGGAACAAGGCATGGTTTTTAGAATGGCAGGAGCTGTCCCTCCCTGTCTTCTCTTTGTCTCTGACTCTTTCTTCCTTCCTCTGCACCCTATCCTTCTGCTCCTCATCCCTCAAATCATGGCACCTAACTAGACAGGGAGTAAGAAGAGTAAAGGAAAAGAGGAGTGTGGTATTTGGGACATTGACTTAACATAGCATTTTATCCTACTAGCAGGATTTATGTTGTCGATCTGACTATTGTTTGAAATGAAATTCGGTAGCACTAAGCTTTGGGCAGCATTAAAAAATTTCAACTCACAATTCATGCTTACCTACTGCTGTGCTAGGTGCAAGAGAGAATTTAAAAAATATAAAACAATGCCTGCATGCCCTGTCCCCCTACAAATGAACTAGGCGAGAGTGTACAATTCAGCAATTAAAATGCCTATTTTATAATTTATTAAGCCAGTAAGAGTTTTTGTGAATAAATAAGGCCAGCATTTAATCATTTAAAATAAATTCTCTCCCTGAAGTGTTGTATTTAATTGTAGTGTGGAATCAATTCCAAATTTCTTGAAAAGTTTGATTTCCAATAAACTGCAGTATTTTCACCTTCTCTTTAATTACTGTCATTCTTTCCTGTGGCTTTTCCTTTATAATTACTAAAACTAGATGATTTACTTCCACTTGAATTTAAAATAGTACAGGAAAATAACTCAAAGTGCTGAGAATTTAGAGGAATCAAGCAGACTAGCTTGAACAGAAAGTATGTATTGCTTTGCTTGTCAGATTGGTGGTTTCTATTGGCTGGCTTCGTGGGGTTAATTTGAATTTCTTGCCTTCTTAAAATTGTAAGACAACCACAATCTTAGGCACCTGCTTCTAGCTGTATATACCTGCCTTTAAATCTCTCTATCCATTGTAGTGGACTAAGTGGTTGCTTAGCCTTGAGAACAAGTAAATCTCCTTAAGCACTTAACTCACTACTGGGGAAAGATTTCTGGAACAGTTCATTATGTGTCACAGCAAGGGTCAACACTCAACTAACGGATGAGAACAATACCAAATATTTTTAATAGAGACTAATTAGGAGGTAAACAAGAGGAATTGTGTGGCTACGTGTTGTAGAAATGGAATTTTAAAGAATGGAAATAACAGTAGCAAAGGTTTTTATTCCTCTACTTCCGCAACCCATAGCAAAAAATCTTTGGCCTTGTTGGGGCTCAAAAACAGTACTCTAAAGTATGGTGCTTTGGCTTGCTGAGAACTTTGAACTAAAGGAGAGTGGAAGGCCTCAGAAGCCAGTCTGTCTGTCTTTCTCCTGCCACCTGTCTGTTGCTTCTTCCCCTGCCCCCAAAAAGTCATAGAAACTAGAATTCCTCTTTCCCAAGGTGGGTCATAGGAATTAGAACCTCTCTTCCCCCAAAACAGCCGTAAAACCTAGAAATACTATTCTAATCTCCCCCCACCCCTTCTGCGTAGGAAGGGGCTTGCCATAGAGAAATTCTCTGGCTTATCTTCTCTGATAGTAGGTCACAAGACCCTCATTCTAGAGGGATCCTACCTTATACCCAGGAGGAAGGAATGTACGCTAAGAGGGGCCAAGAAGGGTGTGAACAGACAGGCCTTGCTGGGTTTCCCCTTTCAGTCCATTACATTTTTGTCTAAGCACATTTCTACATGGCTGTCCATTCTCCATCAAATCTAAGTATAAAAATGAAGTTTTCCCTGGGTCTTTATTTCTGAAGGCTCGTGTGTTACATAAAAATTTAAAAAAAAAATTTTTTTTTAATGGCAGGATCAACCAGGTAAAAACTTTGATTAAATAAAGTTGTTATGCTTAACCTATCTTTTGTTATAGGAGTGTTGGACGTGCCCCTTATAAGGGTGAGGAAACGTATCGGCTTTTCTGCCCCTCCAGCCTGAAAACTGTCCCTGACAAATTGAACTCCACAAGAGTTATGGAAATTGAATTTTAATGCTCATAGCTACAAATTGTATCAACTTTGTTTCCAGTTTTTTTCCTTCATTTTGTGCCAGGGTGGAAGGGAGTATTTACAAAGATTCCTGAAGAACTGTCAAAGTGTATTAACTCATTTATTTATCCCTTCATTTATTTGGCCACTCAAGCTTCTTTGGAACGTTCACTTTTGTTAGCTGCTATGCTAGTCAATGCTTTGCCTTCAGCACACTTTCTGGCTGTGTAAACTAAACTGGGGTGCTATGGGTGAGGTGGTCCAGGGCGATGATGAAGGAAGTAAATAAATATTTTCAGGGACTAGTGTAATGTTTGGTGCATGAAAGTGTTCTCAGTATATTTTGCCAGAGACATATAATGGAAAGTGCTGAATACTGTTGGCACATATCTATGCTTTTGGAGGAAAACTGCTGGGTCTCTGTTGATAATAACTCCAATTTAAATATTTCATTTGAGTTTCATCTCATTATGTAATCATAGGTAAATAAATTTTTTTAAAGAAGTATATTAATTCCAACACCATTGATTCAATCTTGAGATGTCTCAATTATTGTATGTACAAATTATATTACCACTGATTCATTGCCAGAGGTTGTTCCCAACAACCTTTAAAACTTTTCACATTAACCATAGAATTAACCAAATGTAGGTTTATAGCTACTTCATTCATCTCTAATAAATAATAACTGTGTGCCTGTGATATGCCAAAAACTTCATAGCTTAATACAACTGAAGTCCTGATGGAAATATATACATGAAACCCTGTTTGCTAAGTTGTATGTAGTACATGATCCCATTTATGAATAACAAAGTACACATACATGCATAGAAACATGTAGGATGAGGTTGGTAATTGTTCTTATCCCTGGAGTATAGCATTTCGCTTCTCTGGGAACTTCCCTTTCAAAACCAAAGAATAGATTTCTGCAGTCACAGTTAAATTACAAGCCCCTGACTCTCCCTGACCTCAGCTAGTAGCGTGGGCGTCAGAAGCAAGGAGAGCCAAAGCATTGCCTGGATTAAACCTGTTTGGATTCACTCTGATGGGGAGCTAGAATTGGGACACAGAAATGCAGAATCGGTGAATTTACTGGAGCTGGGAGGCTGAGAGTTTGAGCTTGTGTGTGAGGAGCAGAGAAAACTATGCTGGGAGTGGAGCAAGAGAGACTATTTCCTGATTTCTTTCCATTTCTAAGACCCAGCTGTGTGAATCTGCCTGTACTTTCTGCCTTGGAGTCCCTTGAGATATTTCCTACTTTTTTTCTTTTTAAATAAAAAACACCTCTCTATACTCAATCTAGTTTGAGTGGAATTTTTGGTAACTTAGAAAACCTTTACAGTAGGTCACTCATTTCCTCTTTTTGAAAAATTCAATCCTGCTGCTCTAGGATCACATCCTCTAAGGTTGATATGTGATATCCATTCAAACTAGGCCAGTTTTGACCTCCAAATAGACAGATAATATTTGTGGTTCCAACATATTTTAAGACCACTATTTCTAAGCAAAAATTTTTAGAAAGACTTTAAAGTTTTTGTAGGTTCTAGACAGAATGTCTAAAGAAATAGCAATTTCATTGTCAAATATAAGGGAATCAGAAATAACATTATTTCCCCTGAAAAATGCCATGGGATATTTTCTCTCCATATAGTTTTTATTGTATAATGACTTTACACATTTCAGAACCTTACCTTGTCTTTTTAGTTTGCAACTTTATCTTTTTTCTGTAGTCTTTAATTTTTTTTCTTTACTTCATTGTATAAGTAAAATTCTAAACCACTCTTCTCAGTTGTTCACAAACGGATAATTGAATAAACCTGTTAAGCTGTAAGTATTTAAAGATCTCTCAACAAGATCCATAAATACCACTTAGAATTGCTTTTACTAGTTTAAAACAGTGTAGGAAAGTAAAACTTGTAGAAGACGTAATATTACTCTACTGAAAAAAGCTATTTAAATGAACTAAAATATACTTCTATTATCAAAGTAAGTTTATGTCTTCTCAGAGTTCTATTTTTTGAAAAAGAAAACCTCTTTCACTTGGAATGTTCATCAATTTGAAGACTAAACCAGCCGAAATAATATTAGAATTTGATATATGATGCACTTCAGTCTCCTGTAGTGTAACTCAATTTGGTACATCAAATCAGTTTATTATGACAATTGGTTTATTTCTGATGAATGTTGCTATCAAATTTTCTCAATGACCACAACAAAACACCCAAACTCTTAAAAAACAAATGACTGGACTGTTATTTTATTCAAAGGCAAAAATTTTTTAATTACTCTGAGTTTCACATATTTTATTTATACTTTCAGTTTCTACTGTAATCCTCCTTGATTTCATATTAGAGAGGTACCCAGAAGTCAACTGGGTTCTTCTTTGTTAAAAAAAGGTAAAACATTTTAGTAATAATATAACACATTTCCGCTGCAGGCAAAAAACATCTTTCAGGCATTTTAATTAAGCCAACTAATTATGTACACTAGCAAATAAACTCCATTTGATCTTCACAAAATCTGTATTATAGCACATATGATAACAGGAATAACATGGTAAATGTTTTATATTTTGAGGAAATAGCCTTTTTTCATATAATCAACTTTATTTTAAATTGTAAATATATTTCTATTTTTCAAATATAAACTCAGGAATAATTATGTATAATTTAAGGAAAACATGAGAGGCCAATTATTTTGAGGAGAGATGGCTTTGTGTGTAGGCTTCCACCAGATTCACTTTTCATGGGTTTCTCTCTTGTTTTATAAGAATAGATCCATTTAACACTATGAAATAAAAATTTTTTCTTAATGATAATTTCTCTATACTATCACATTTTTATTACAATTGTACTATTAGTTCTAAGTATTTTAATTCTCAATTAGAAATAAAATATCATTTTATCTATTCTTACATTTTAGTAAGAATAGAACTTATATCTGGATTTGTTTTGGTAAGTGTAATAGGCACTATTCAGTCTTGATTTTGAGTCATCTGATTTTTGCTTTGGTTTATTTGGAAATTCTTTTATTATTTTTTTATAACACCTTTTAACTATCTTGTATAATGAAATTTTTTTAGAAGTGTAGGAGGGTCTTCTCTTCTATATGCAAAGTCATTTTTTTCACTTAGCATTCAATTCTTTCCCTAGGTATTGGACAGTTATGAATCCTTTTGGTTGCAAAGATAGAATATTGGAGCAAGATACAGGATGAGAGAAAAGGAAGGAAAACAGGGGAGTTAAAATGGGAGCAAGGCAAAGAAACTTTAACAGAAAGAGGTATAGGTGAAAAGATTAACTTTGGAGAAGATGAATAGATTAAAAGATAAGGAAATAGATAAATGTTAAAAAGGCCACATGGGATAAATAAACATCCTGTGTTATTTATTTAAGTTAAGTCAAAGATAACTTCATGAATAAAAAGAAGTTAAATTCTCCTAGAAGATGTTAATGTTAAAATATCTATTCAGAGTGTCATAGTTTAGACAAAAGCATAATCTTGAATTATGACAATATTCTGATATTCTTATTTTCTCCATAACCATGATTCTCTGGGACAGGAAACTCCAAATGACATCAACTTCATGTTTCAATTACAAACCAAATTAAAATTATTTTAGAATAAAAATGGGATGATCTTCATTTAGAAGCCAGATGTCTTATTAAATATAATTTCCTCTGTTGGCTGCTTTATATTAAGGGCAGATTTAAAACAAGAACAGCTTCTGTGAAATATAATTATAACCCCTTGTGTGACTTTCACGGTCATGAAGGCTGGAATAGGAAAGTAACTGACAAACAAATCTGCAAAGCAGTGTTTATTTTTTGTCTAAAGGAGTTGCTTAAATCTTAAATCAGCTATTATTTTCTTTTGCTATTCTAGAACCTTTATTGTCTAGATGATGTTGGATTGATTGATATATCCATTCAAATTTTCCTTCTATGGTTTTTAGGAAAAGCCTCGCATTGCCCTCTCCAGTGTTCAGCCATCAAAGACTTCTTTGGTGGAAAATTTACATTTTTTATAATTTTCTTTGCTTCTTAGTCTTATAAAAGCTTCCATTGGATTCAGTACCATCAAAGACAGAAGCATAAACTACATATGGTGTTTGGGAGTTAGAGTTCTTTTTGTTTCTTTCTTTGTGCACATTCTGGTTTTGTTTCTTCCTTTGTGCATATTCTTGATAGTTTTGATTTTGTTTTTGCCTCTTTTTAAAAAAATTGTTAAAGTACATATGTCACAATGAGAGGTATTTATTATCCTCTTTCTGTCACTTATGCTTAATGAAATTGGAAATTATTAGTATTTGGAAAATCTTGGCAATAAGAGATTGCTTGGATTCTTAAAGTTCACTCAAGTGTTCTCTGCGTTACCCAGTAGACAGAACTGTAGAATCCAGAAGTTGTCTGATTACCTGGCCCAACAATCTGTCCATTGCTCTTGTTCTAAGTGTTCATACAGATCATGTCTGGGCACTGGTACTGGTGAGGAACTGATGACTTGTAAAGTAGCCCATTCCACCTTTAGACCACTCTGTTAAATAGTTCTTTACTAGATTGTGCTGAAGTCTTCCGTTTATTGTTCACAATTCTCTTGGCAACATACGGAAACTTCCTATTCCACTTCCCACATAACAACCCTTCAAATATCTGAAGGCAGCTGCTCTGCCCCTCTGAGTCTTTTCTTTCCCAGTTTCTTCAGTTGTATTTCATATAAGTCCCCTGACCAGGTGGCCAATTGAGAATTCTAATCTTACCTTTGCCAGAAAGTGGATATGAATTGAGTTCTGTTGGTTTGTTTTTTTCCTACTCATATTGTCAGAACATTTTCAAAAAACTATTCTGTTTCAAGTTTTTAAAATGACCGTTGTTTTTATTTAATAAGAGGCTCTTCAAAATCTATTTTGTATTATAAAGAATTTCAAGATGCAAAAAAGTATATATACTCCATTGTCAAATAAAAAACCAATCCAGACTTAGCAAGGAGAGACTTTATTTGAAAGAATTATTGCAAGGTGGAAAAGGGACTATTGCAGTAGGGAGAATGTTTGGACCATAGCATCTGCAAGCATCTCAAGAGTTAGGCAAAAAGGGATTTTCTTTTATGGAGAGGAGTAACAAGGCTAGCAGTAATCAGATGTGGGGAACCCCTGGGATGAAAGGGTAGCAAGATCAGATAGTAGATTAGAGAGTGTTTCACCCTGAGGGGGTCTGGTAAGGAGGTGTTGTATACTGGCCAAAGTTCGGGGACCTGGAAGGAGAGAAGCTAAACCAAAGTTTGGTTAATAAGCATTTTGTTCCAACTAATCGGTGGGGCCAAGTAGTTCAGCTAATCCTTGATGAAGGGGAGAATGGGAATTTGGAGGGTCTGTATCTGGCCTTGTCTCAAGATAAACAATGGGCACATCTATGAGTCTTATCTAATTTACATAGGGACTGGTGGTTCTTTTCAGGAAGCCACTTTCTGGAACACAAAAATGTGGGTGTGGGGGACTTCTTTAACCACTGCTGTTTTCTACGACAACAGGGCTCAGGTAAATTCAACATTGTTCTGCTGCTCACCATCTGATTTAACAAATGTCGACATTTTTGTTTTTTGGCCATATTTGCTTCAAAAACAATTTTTTTTTTTTTGAGACAGAGTCTCACTCTCTTGCCCGGGCTAGAGTGCCGTGGCGTCAGCCTAGCTCACAGCAACCTC
>CAUYPO010136013.1:0-42817 GCA_963574435.1 Cheirogaleus major
TTCAGCTAATAAGTTAATATGAATCTGTGACCTTTTAACAAGTCCTTAGTAGGAGTTATTATAGTTCTTTTCCTAAAGCTGCCTGTAAAGTAAAACAAGCTTTCAGTGCTTTAAAGTTTTCCTCATCACACAAGAGCAAAACGGATGCGTCGTCAATGCACAGCACAAACTACCATGCGGACTGTGAGTGCCGGCTGTGGACAAGGTTTTGCGGCCGGTGAGCGCCGTACCGAAGTGGTTAATTGAAGCCCAGAGTTAAGATTAATTAGCTAAACTAGGACTGAGTAGGCAAATACTGACTATTACAATGCTGGGCATTGGGTTTTCCTCCATTCTAATTTGCAAAGAGATCAGCCCCAGACTACCCTGAGATGAGGCAGAGAATTGATGACAAAGTTTTCACCTAAAAAGGAGCTTTTCAAGACTTTTGAGTAAACCCAAAGGACATGTTAAGTAGAGGCTCTTATTTAATATTTTCTCAGCGATCAGGATGATGGACTAGCAAGTGGGCCAGTTGGGTTTGCCGGTGATACTGTGGACATCATTAAATAACATGCAAATCATTAGGTAGGAAAGTAGACAGGGTGCCCAGACTTAATCATTTTTATTCCCACCCCTGGGTAAACCTGGCAGCAAAAATTCCCTCACCCCTGGCTTGAGGAACTGCTCTGAAATGCAAAGTTTGACTCCGCCAGCAAAGTAAAAGAAACCATAATGGTCTCATTTCTATCTTTTTGAGTAATGATATGCCAGTTTCCCAATAAATTGCATGAAGGTGAACAAGAAAAATAAGTCTTTGACCTTTCTCGTTTATAAGCACACTTAGCTATTTCTTCTCATATCTTATGCTGGCCACAGAGCTTTGCATAGAAGATTTAATTTCCTGCCGCTGCAAGCATTAAAATGGATCAGACCTCCCTTCCTTCTCCCCTTCCCCCTGCAACCTGAAGCCTTTCACGTGGCCTGTCATTCAGGGTATGGAAAGATGAGACCTAAGTGAGGGCTCTTTCTTTCTAAGCAAACTGTTCTCATGGCACAGAGCAAATAGGTGCCCGATGGGAAAAATCGCAAACGCTGAGCCGTGGAGTGTGGCCGTCACACCCAGAGGGTGATGGATGTCTTTTATCCAGATAAATGTACTTATAATTTGTTAGTTTAATTACTGCAGCCTGGCAAAGTCTTGAGCCAGTAATTCCTTTTTCAACAAATTAGAGACCTTAAATAATTCTGTGCAATATAAATTCCTCACTCTGGTTTTTGGACGTTTCTCTGAAACATATTTCCAGAACTCAGCTGGGTGCCATTAACAACTCGGTGCAGTGACTCTGGTTGCATTGTGATCTATAAATGTCCCTTTGGAGTAGCTTCTGCATGGCTAACATTAAAGCATGCATCTTTTTTCAGTAGTTACCTTCCCCAGCCCCTCTCTTAGAGGATGAGAAAGATTTCATCTTTTCCAAACAACCAGCAGCCTTTGTTCCAGAAGAAGAAAGGAAGGAAGTCCTGCCACAACCACTCCCCAGTTCTGAGCCTCAAACCGAGGATCTGGTGAGGACACACTGTCCACTGGAAACACCAACTGCTCTCCACCCCCGCCTCATCCTGGGGACCGTAGGATCAAAGTTTGCATTTGTAAAAAATGTATGCTTTCTCCTCTACCTTCTAATTTCTGTTCCTTTTTTCTCTTTTGCTAATGTCTTCCTTTTCCCTTAAATGAGCGCTGGCCTAGCTGGCTTTCTGTCAATCAGAAATCTCTGCTAATTGGCATTTCTCTGCTTTACGAGCAGGATGATAACTGATATTCATAATGAGATTCTGGAAGCTCTGCGAGATCCTGAAGGGTCTCATGAATTCTCAAAAAGTGATTGACTTCTGTGCAGTATAATTTTAGTGTCAGGTGTATTTTATGGTTTTCGGATTCACTGCAAATTGGATGTCCATGTACGGGATATAACTTTCTATGTACCAGAGTATTTATTAAGTGGAACCCAATACTCTTTTTGGAGAAATGGAAAACAGGACTTTTGATTTGGAAGCTCCTGATGGCAGAAGAGGGTCAAGTCTCATGCTTCTTTTTATCTTGGGGACATTTAGTAGGTGCTTAGAGATTGCTTATTGGCCGAGTGGGTACTGCAGTATAGGTTCGCCAAAGGACCATCCCCTAAGCAGGCCTGAATATTCTTGTTAAACTTGAAAGTTCAGATAGATGGGATCTGAACAGTCTGTGAAAATCTACAAGTCAGGAAAACACAGAGAGAACACAGGTCAGAGCAGACAAAAAGATCCAAATCCCAGGGTTCAAGGTATTGAGAACAATTCCAGAAGGTGGAAGTTCAAGGAAACCCTCCTGGACTGTGCAGCTTCCCACTGTGTGTGGGTGACTGTGGGGTCACTGTCTGTCACCCACAATCACGAGGAACCAAAGATGCCAGGCCCCTGAGATCCCAATGAAATAGAAAGAGGAAGATGACAGGTTGCTGGGACTATAGCAAGGCGAACCAGCTGTTTCTTTCCTCTTTGTGATGGATTCTGACTGCAGCAGCCAGGGTGATCCTGTGTCAGTCTTCTGATGGTTGAGATGGCCAAATGCACCCACTCGGCTTTGTTGCTGACTTTCTAGTTTGCACGCACAGGCAAGAACGAAAGTCAGTGCCGTCTGACTCCAGGCTAAACTCTTTTGTACTCTGTGGGAGAACAGTGTGCCTTATATTATATCTTCCTCTTTATATCTGTATCTCCTCTCACTTATATTACGTGACCCTGACATTTACTGTTCTCAGTGGTTAAAGACATCTGCGTAACAGAGAGGGGATGAGAAAGAGTTCATTGTCTCTGTTTCATGTATATAATTCTGTGTAACAAACCATCCCAAAACTTAGAGCTTTAATACAATGACTATTATTTCTCATGGGTGTGAGAGTAGACTAGAAGTTCTTTTGCTGGTCTTCTTCGGGGTCTCTTGTGTGGCTGTGTTCACTTGGTAGACGGGCTGACTGGGAGATTCAGGAGGGCCTCTCTCCTGTGTCTGGGGCCTGGGTGCTATATGTTGGCTGGAGTGTCCTCCTACATGGCTCTGTTCGCCCCCGCCCCTCTTGCGCTCTCTTCCACTCTCATTCATCCTCCAGGGCCTCTCCTGTGACCCATCTCTCCAGTAGAATATCCTGGACTTCCTCGTGGCATGTCACCTGGGTTCCCAGAGAGCAAAGAGAGAAGCTACCAGGACAGGGCCTTAGCCTACAACTGGCCCTGTGCAGCTTCTATCACCTTTGATTGGTCAGAGTAAGTCAATGGGCCAGCCCAGATTCAAGAGAAAGGGACAGAGTTCGCACTTTTTGATGGGAAAAGCAGCATATAATTTGTGGCTATCTTTATTCTAGCACATCTCCTCTCAAAACTGTTGGCCAAGGAGAGAAATACATTAATGCTTAGCTTGTAGATTTCTGTGAGGATTAAATGAAAGCGATGCAAATGCAGCATTCAGGGCAGGTCAGTAAATGCCTGTATTCCTCCTGATCTGAGGATCGACACTCATGGGTAGAGACTGTTTTCAGGAATCTGTAATGCAGGGGCATAGCATCTTTCTGCTGATTATACTTAAGTTATCCCCAAATGGGGACTAAATGAGTCAACATATGTAACCTGCTTCCAGCAGTGCCTGGGACATGGTAACCATGCAACAAACGTAAGCTTTTATTATTATCATCAGTATTAGCGTTGAATGACAATGATTCCTAAAAGCAAAACGACCCCTCACTTTATATGCAACCCACCTTCGTGATTATGAATAACCTTCTTCCCATTTTAGTTACTTTTTACCTTTGTGTACCAGAATCTTAGAGGTGTTCATAATCTTAGAGATTATTTGGACCAATTTATTCATTTCACAGAAAGGAATTTAAAGTCAAATCTGGGCAAGTGACTTGTCCAGGTCTTGTAGCTAGTTGGAGAATTACTACTAGATCTCAATGCTCTGAGCTTCCAACTAGAAGCTCACTTTCCCCTTAAGTGGAGAACGTTCATTTGATTTTAAAATTAAGATCTGCAAATACAAAGTTTCACTTGGTAGGTATAACATATTTAAATAAATAGTTAAGTTTTATGTATCAGTGGTGTAATTTGGAAGAGAGAGGAAAAATGGGACAGATAGAGGGTGGAAAAAAACTGGCTTAAGGACAGAAAAAATTAGAGATGGCAGATACATAAGAAAAACAAAAAGAAAGATTTGAGATGATTTAGTGGCAGCTTTTATTAGTAATAAATGCTGGGATGTCGTTGGGCAGGAATTGGTCCTCCTTGTCTCCCCAACATTCCTTTCGTCTGGCAGCAGCACCCCCATCCCTTTTTCAGAGACTGTCCCTCCCCTGGCTCCAGCCCAGTGGCTCTGTTGGTGCTGACAGTCACATCGCCTTATTTTCACGGCCATGGGTGTTGGTCTGTGGGCTGGACACTGGAGCCAACTGGCCAGTTAGAGTCCTACTCTAGCGTTGAGATATACTCTAGATCCGGGAAAAGGAGCCATCTTGAGCAAGGTTGGCTTGCTTTCTACCATTTTGGAGTGAAATCTGGCACCGACAGAATAGCCTTGTCCATTTTCCTTAGAAGACATTGTGGCTATACCCTACACCTTCACACAGCCTGCTCTTCCTTTATGCTTGTATTAAATGTTTGATGACCATTTGCTATGCGCGCGCCGCTGTAGTACAGTCATAGTTCTTTCCCCTGCGGAACTCACGGTCTGGTGTGTCAGATAGACAATGAAAAAGTAAACTGATGGAGGATTGTGAGCTGTGATAAGAGCCTTGTGGTAGACTGAGCAACAGCCCCCAAAGATGTCCACGTCCTAGTCCTTAGAGTCTATGACTATGTCACCTTACCTGGCAAAAGGGATGTTGCAAATGTGATTAGTTAAGGGTTTTGAGATGGGAAGATCATCCCGGGTTGTCTGGGTGGGCCCGGTGTAGTCACAAGTCCTTATAAAAGGGAGACGGGAGGGTCAGATCCAGAGGAGGCAACGTGACGACGGAAGCAGAGGCAGAGGCTGGAGGACGCTGTGCTGCTGGCTCTGGAATCATAAGTGGGCCGCGAGCCAAGGGTTGCAGGTGGTCTCTAGAAGCTAGAAAAGGGAAGGATGTAGATTCTCCCCCAGAGCCTCCAGAAGGAACGCAGTCCTGGAGACACCCTGACTTTAGGACTTCTGACCTCCAGAAATTAAGGGGATAAATTTACATTGTTTAATTACTAAGTTTGTGGTAATTTGTTACAGAAGCAATAGGAAACGAATATAAGTCTCAAAGGAACAGAGTGGAGGATATGAAAGAGTAATAAGGGGAACATTATTAAGATTAGGAGGTCAGCGAAGACCTTTCTAAAAAGGTTTCATTTTTGCTAAGACCTAATGGAGCAGAAGGTTCCAGCCTTACTAAAAGTGTGTGTGTGGGGGGGGGTTGGGGAATCGTATCCAGGGAAGCAATGCTTAAAAGACAGATCTCTCTGTTATGGCAACTGAAAGCAGACTCGTGGTGTGGGAGGAGAGGAGAGAGGCATTGATGAGGTCGGAAACAAGAGCCTCTCGAATCAAGATCTTGCTATCTGTACAGAATATCATCCAACACCCCATAGTGGCTTCCCTCAAGACTTCCCATGGGGTCTTAGGCTCACACCGCAGCAACCTGGAAACTTCAGACTGTCCTTTGGGCTTTGCCGATGTCTCCTGCAGTTTATGGGAAAGGGGGACTGGACATGGGTTCTGATGAGGCAGATTCCTCATCAAGTAGATCCTGCCACGTGGAAGTTTCCTTCTCTCTCCAGAGCAGGCAGACTGCAGTGCGTGCAGAAGGCTCCTCCCAGAGGGACCCCAGTGGTGTTCAGAGGTTGTCGAAATCAGGGTCCCTCTGTGAAACTGTGGTCAGAGAAGGTAGATGCTTGTGTAAATCTAATCTGTCACTCTGCTTAAGCCCATAGCTCCCCATTGCCATGTGAGTCAGTCCAGGTTTCTTTTAATTTTTTTTGTTTTGAAGATTAAACCTTTTATTTTGAGATAATTGTAGAGACACATGTAGTTTTAAAAAATAATTCAGGGAGAGCCCCTGTACGGTTTACCAAGTCTCCCCAGTGGTCTCTGTTTCCCATGGCAAAATGACAGCACAGTAGCACAAATGGGATATTGACATCGTGGCAGGCGTCCCAGCAGAGGGGGTAGAAGTCCAAGTCCCCACTCGGCCTCCTTTGGCACCCGAGGAGTGTGGGTGCTCCTCATTTCTGCTGGGCCCGCCAGGTGGGCTCCACTGACAAAGTGTGGGGGGTTTGCTATCGCCCAACAAGGATGAAGGTCCCAGCTCCCCACTGGCCTCTCTGACGCCACCCTCTGATGTAGCATCTGGGGTACCTTGTTACCACCTGGCGTGAAGGTGGGGGGCAGGACCACTCTTTACTCCTGTGGTGTTTGGCTGGAGTAGAGCAGTTATTGTCTAACAGTTTTCTGCCTTTCTGGGATGCCCATCTCCTGGTCCCTTGCCTAGCGAGAGCAGGCTTTGGTTGGGCTTTTTTGTCTGCACATGTTGGCATTTCCAGGTTGCCAGGTACATCAGCAGCAAGTCTGGGGTATGTGAGCTGCAAGAAAATCCAGGGCCCCTTCCTGCTCCAGGGGAGTCGTTGCTTGGGTCCTGCAGTTCTGTTCAGGTCTGCCTTTTTCTCTGCTCTTTTCTGATTCTTCTTATTCATAATGGCCAAAGTTTTTAATTGACTTAGCTGGAGGAATAGGAAAAAGTACATTGACTCCATCTTTTTGAAAACAGAATTTCCCAGGTATCTTTTTCTTTTTTAAACATGAAATGCCACAATCTGTCCCTTGCTGACTTCTCTAACACTCTTGTCACATCTTTTTTCATGCCTGAATATACAAACAGACAATGACCAAACCATACATACAAATAGAACTTTGACCCACAGCCTACAGCAACCTGTCCAGGAAACCCACTCTTGATCCACAATAAGCAACCTAGGAAGCCAGTCCCCGCTATAGGTCAGACTCGCAGGAGGTCAGACTGCTCTCTCTGGTGACAATCCAGGAAGTGAAACAATCACTTCTGTACCAGTCAGTCCCAAATGCCCAGGACTCGATTAATAACTGACAGCTTCCCTATTTGTTTCTGTCCGGCTTCCAACTTTGCACCAACCAGAGAAAGCCAAATATGCACCCCTAACAAATCACATAGGATTTGTTACCCTGCTTCTAGTTAGCCCAGTTATAGCTTCCCGTGCCAACAGCCCCCAGTCAGAGCACACCTGAAGCCTTTCCTTCCTCCTACTGCAAAGCTTTCCTGCTCTTCTGTCTGCCTTTGAGTCTCTGCCAAGAAGCAAGTGGCTGTGGCTGACTCCCTTGGTCTAGCAAGCTCTGAATAAATAGCCTTTGCTTTTCTCATTTGGTTGGTCTTGGTTCATTTCCACACTGTCTTTCTAGGCTGCCCATGTCTTGGTCCATTGGCTAGAGAGAGCAGCAGGCTTTTGTTGGGGCTTTTTTTTTTTGTTGTTGGCTCCTGTTGGCATTTCTAGGTTGCTGGTTGCTTCAGATCCATGTCTGGGATATATAAGGCCAATAAACAAACAAACAAACAAAACCCCCAAATCCAATGAACGCATCACTATGTCATTCCTCGGGTTTCAAGGGTCCCAAGGTTCCTCACCGACCTACCTTCTTCTCTCTACTTTTTGGAACCTTCTTATGTATGATGTCCAGGGTTTTGAGTTGCACTTAGCAGGAGGAATAGGAAAAAGTACTTCCACTCCATCTTTTTTGCAAGCAGAAGTTCCCAGGTGTTTCTTTATTTTTTAAACGTGAAATACCATGATCTGTCCCTTACTGACCCTCTTGTACTTTGCCACATTCTGCTTCATGCCTGAGGTTCAAACACCAGAGCTACCTGCGACACGGCTCCACCACCGCTGCCAGTGCCGGCCCACACTCCTATGATGCTAATAGAAACATACACCTATGCAGTGCTTGCTGTGTGCCGGGTTCTGGCCTAAGCACTTTACATATGATAATTATGAGTGAAGAAACTGATACCAAAAATATTAAGTAATTCACTCAAGGTCACCTTGCTATTAAGCCACAGCAGGCTGTCATGTGGGATGGAGCCCTTAATCTGTGTAGTCTATGCTAACTCTGGGTAGTTGGTGCCAGAATTAAATTAAATTATAGGACAGACACACAGTTGGTGTCTGGAGAGTTGACTTGGTTGGTCCTGGGAGAGACCACACGTTTAGTATCAGAAGTGCAGTGGGTAGAGAAAAGTTTTTTTATTCTTCCCCTTAAACATGCTATAGTTAATTTCAGGTAGCAGTTGAATGAAATTGGAAACAGTGAAACAATTTTTGTTGGAGGTATCTTTCATTTTTAAAATTTAAGGCATAATTTACATAGAGTTGAAAATCTTAGGTGTTCAGCTTGGTAAATTTTACCTGTGTACACACCTGTGCAACCACCACTCATATCACGGTGTGGGGCATTTCCAGCACCCAGCGCCATTTCCCGCATTTCCAGCAGGTTCTCACTTGACCCTTCCATTTAGGACACCCTCCATGACTGGCTAATTTTTACATATTTTGTAGAGATAGCGTCTCACTATGTTGCCCAGGCTGGTCTTGAACTTCTGGGCTTAAGTGGTCCTCCTGTCTTGACCTCCAAAAGTGCTAGGATTATAGGTGTGCACAACTGTGCCTGGCCTATACTAAACAATTTCTTATCAAATAGAGGACATACAGCATGATATAACTTTTTTTTGATGACTCTGGGTCATCATTATAAGTATCAGTCATTGTATTCTTCATTCATTCAGTCATTCAACAAATGCTGATTGAACATCTGGTTTGTAACAGGCACTGTGCTAGTGCTGGGAAATGAAATATAGCAGTGAATACTCATCACTGATGGTCATTTTCATCAATGAATACTCTCAGAGCACCTTCTATGTGTTGGTAACAAACCCCCTCTTCCTTCAATAGATGTTTTTCACAGAGAAAACAGAGGACATTCATGTGCCAGTGAATGAACCCTCCTGCTGTGAACTCAAAGGTTATCTACATGCAAAGTGTCCTATCCTGCCTTAGAGAAAGAAATGCTCATCTCTGTTAGTAGAGAAAGAGCAGTTCCCACCTCCCTGTTAAAGCTGACCTTTCCACCTGGTGTTGAAATCATCCTCTTTTCCCTCCACTCCAACCTTGACCTTGTGTGAGTCCCCTCCCCCTTGGTGCAATAGTTCCCTGTTCATTGATTCCTTCTCTTAGCTTGTAGGCATCCTTATGTCTCTCCAAAACAGAATGGAACGAAACAAAACACTTCCCCTCGACTTTGTCACCATCTCTAGTCACTGCCTTGTTTTCTTGATTTCCCTTAACTGCCAAAATTCTTGAAAGGGGAATGTCTACATTCCCCATTGAAAGGGGAATATCTTGAAGGCAAATGCCTACATTCCCCATTATACTTACCAATTTCCATTCTCTTAACCATTGAAATCAGACTTTTGGCTTCAGTTTCTAGAGAAGCTGCTCTGACCAAGGTTGCCTGTGACCTCCTTCCTCAGAGTTAAATGCAAACAGCCCTTTTAAGTCTTCATCCTACTTGATTAATCTTTGGTATTTAATGCATTAAACTTCCATCTTCCTCTTAAACCTTTTGTTTTCTTGGCTTCTGTAACACTATTCTCTCTCTCTCTCTCTCTTTTTTTTTTGAAACAGAGTCTCCCTCTGTCACCTGGGCTAGAGGCTGTGGTGTCAGCCTAGCTCACAGAAACCTCAAACTCCTTGGCTCAAGAGATCCTCCTGCCTCTGCCTTCCAAGTAGCTGGGACTACAGGTGCATACCACAACACCTGGCCAATTTTTCTATTTTTAGTAGAGACAGGGGTCTCACTCTTGCTCAGGCTAGTCTCAAACTCCTGACCTCAAGTGATCCTCCCACCTCAGCCTCTGAGAGTGCTAAGATTATAGGCTTGAGCCACCGCACCCAGTCAACACTGTTCTCTGTTGATTTTTCTTATCTGAATGCTTTTCCTCAGTTTCCTGATGTTTCTTCATCCTCCACCTACCTCTTAAATATTTGTATTAAACCATGACACTTTAAAAATTTTTTTTGATTGTGGTAAAATATACATAACATGAAAGTTACCATTTTTAGTATACAATTCAGTGGCATTAAGTACATCTACATTGTTGCACAACCATGTCCAAAACCATCCCATGATCTTAACGATGCTTATGTTTCCATCACTTGTTCAAACTTCTGTTCTGGGCTTTACTGCTATTCCTGGCCTGGGGAGAGTTCTCCAACTTACACAGTCTCTTTGTTGTTGGACTTTATAAAGAGGCTTTCTGTGTAACACTGTTGACTGATTAACCTTTAGGCCTGGAAAAAAAATGGTAATATCAAAGCAGTAATATTTTCAGCTGTTTTCCAGTGAAGGGTGCATCCATCAAAGAAATGTCTTTGACTCCTGTTTGGTTACTGCACCAACAATTGAGCATAACTTTCTGAGTTAGAGGGAGATAATGGTTTCTTGGGGTAATAAAGCTGTCAGGAGGAGGGAGACTTTCATCTAACTCGATAAAAAATGTGAAAGCATTGGGTGGCGGCCCAAGGACATGGAGGAGATGGCAACATCTGGAGAGTTGAGAGATCTAAACAGTCTTGTAATTTATGGCCCTCAGAGAAATGCACTAGGCCAGGAGCCTGGAAACCTGGGTTCTATTCTCAGCCTCATCGCTGACTTCTAGAGTGACTTCGGGCAAGTTGCCTGACCTTTCTTTGCTGCTTTTATTCACTGTGCAGGCAAGGATAATAATAACACCAGTATTTATCCATTTGTTACCCAAAGAGAGTTTTTATTTTTCTCTCTGCCTCTTCTGGCAGATAAATGAGGCACCCTTTCTGAAGCTGTTACATTAATTCAAGGTCTTATTTTCATCACACATATTATAGTTGTTTATTTATCATATATATTTATTTAAAAAGATCTTTAATTTATTTTATGAGGAACTCACCAGACCTGAGAGATGCAAAACAGTTTAATGTGAAGGCCATGCCAATTTTAAAAAGAGAAAGAAGGTGCAGCTCAGAAAAATTGAAACTTGCAGGATCAGAACTTTAAGTTCCTATGAGTTACACTAATTTTCTCTTGTTTAATCACAGGCCCACAGGACCAAAGATAAGTGAAATCAGAAAACATTGTGCAAACGAAATCAGAGAACCTTGAAAATAAAACTATTTGTATTTCATTATAGGCAAGTGGATCATGCTCACTGTGGAACAGCAGTGAAGTGTCCACAGTCCCCTTGGGTGTCACACAGCAAACTGGAGCCCAGACAGCTCTCTCCTTCTCCATGCAAACTTCCCAAGTCATAGTGGCATCACTTACCTCAGTACTCTTGTGTCTTATCACCTGTGGCACTTATTTTTAATTATATTCTGTTTTTTGAAATTACTTTCTTTTCTTATCATTTGACTTTTAAGGGATGGTGATTCCTGTGTTGTACATTCATTCATTCATTTATTTCATTCCACCCGTATTAAGTCCCCATGAGACATTGGTCAATATGATGGCTTGGGAGATTCAGGGAAGGACACACTGATGAGGTTTCTGCCTTCATGGAGCTTGGCATTGGAAGGGGAAATAGAGGCCAAAATATTGCCGTACAATTGTTGGATTGCAATGGTGATAAGGGCTAAGATGAGAAAGCACCAGGAACTGTGCCATTAGAAGTGTCCTGCAAATGATTTCATCTCATGTCATTAAACCTTTCGACTCCCTCCTTTCATCTTCCTTGAGGACACTTGATCTGCCCCCCACACACATCCCTCTCTTGTGTGTACTTTTTTAGTTTTTCATTTTTAATTGTGAAATACACATAACATAAAATTTACCATTATGACCATTTTTAAAGTTCAGGAGTGTTATGTATATTCACATTGTTGTGAAACATCTCTAGAACGTTTTCCTCTTGCAGGACTGAAACTCTGTATTCATGAAACAGCTCTTCATTTCCCCATTCCCCAGCCCTTGGTACCCTTCATGCTACGTTCTGTCTCTATGAACTTGACCTCTCTAGGTACCTCATGTAAGTGGAATCATACAACATTTGTCTTTTTGTGATTGGATTATTTCACTTAGCTTAATGTCTTCAAAGTTCATCCATGTTGTAGTATGTGTCAGAATTTTCTTTCTCTTTAAGGTTGACCAATATTCCACTGTAGGTGTAGTCTCCATTTTGTTTATCCATTCATCGGACACTTGGGTTGCTGCCATCTCTTGGCTGTTGTGAATAATGCTGCTCTAAACATGGGTGCTTAAATATCTCTTCAAGACACTGCTTTCATTTCCCTTGAATATATACCCAGAAGTGGAATTGTTGGATCATATGGTAATTCTGTTTTTAATTTCTCAGGAATGTGTGTGTATTTTGTACATGGTTTCTGTTCTGACTACAGCCACATCGCCTCTGGCCAGTAGCCAATGCAGGGCCTGTCTGATCTATATTTGTTTCTTATTTTTATCTCCCTTGGGAAGATTGTGTCAAAACCATGGGCACTTCTGTTTGTTCTTTTCCCTTTCCTGGCCCACTCAGAACTTACCTAAGTTCCCCAAGACAACCTCTTTGACTAAAGTATGTACACATTGTCTTTTCTGGTCCTTAATTCATTAAACCAGAGATCCCTAATTATGGTAGATAAATGAATATAAGATTATCAGTGATAACTTGAATATCAAGGGAAATAAAAACTCTTTGTTTAAAACAGAATGTAGAAGTCATAAATGACAAAAAAGAATCAGTCTCATCAACCTCAGAAGCCCTTGGAATACCCCTGACTCTTTCCTTAAGAGTTTCAATGATATTACCTTGCTCTCCAACCTGCTTTTAATTAGTTCTTCTTTTCCTCAAACTTCAGCATTCAAGATAATGAAAAAAGCCATTTCTTATTCAACTCTATTGTTTTTCTGTGCTGTTTCATTACCAGTTTCGAAACAGCTGTTTTTTACTATTTTTCATTGCAAAGGTACAGAATTTCAATTACATTAAGATCCCTTCCAACCCTGGAATTCAATGATTTTATATTATAGAACAAGTAGGACTTTTGATGGCTGACTTAAAGAAGTTAATCACTGTTGATAGTATCTTTTTTCTCTCCCTTGAGGCTTGAATGCTAACCAGCTGGTATCTATTAAATAAATACCTATTTATGACATAATTATTTTGTATGTAGGACCATCCAGACTATAAACTTTTTTTTTTGGTACTGGGCTGTTTTACGCATAATCACCTCTTCCAAAGTGCCTATTACAATGCCTTACACATAAGAGGTGTTCAATGGATATCAGCTGATTGAAAGAAGAAGGTTCGACATTCTCTCTGGGCAATTCAGTTCAGTCAGTGTTTTGCAGCTTCTCGTGTCTTCCGTAGTGCAGCTGAAATCAATTTCTACTGACTTTGTCCTTTCTTAAGCTAGAAGCAGCTGATTGCCATCCTTAGTTTAAATGTAATTAGTTTTTATAAAGTATGGAATGCCAACCATACAGAAAGGTACAGAGAATAATATACTATATGGACCCACCTTTTAGACTTAACAAATATTAATAACATTTTGCAATATTTTCTTCAGCTAGCTTTTTCCTTAAGAAAAAAAAATGGTACAGTTGAAACTTCTCTCCATGGACTCCTTGTTCCGTCTCCCTCTTTCCTTCACCAGAGATAAGCAACATTCTGAAGTGGGTTTGTCTGTTCCCATATTTTAATACATATGTATGTTTCTATAAACGTTATTGTTGGTTATTGTTTCATGCATTCAAAGAGATATTAATAGTCATGTATGCATCTGTTATGAACTGAAGCTCTTGCCCCCAATGTGACTATATTTGGAGACAGGGCCTTTAAGAAGGTAATTAAAAGTTAAATAAGATCATACTACTGATCCAATACCACTGGTGTCCTTATAAGAAGAGGAGATTAGGACACACAGAGGCATACCAGGGGTGCATGCACACAGAGAAAAGGCCATGTGAGGACACAGGAGAAGGAAGGTGGCCATCTGCAAGCTGAGGAGAGGGGCCCTAGGAGAAACCAAACCTAATAACACCTTGACCTTGGATATATAGCCTCCAGAACTGTGGGAAAATAAATTTCTGTTGTTTAAGCCTCCAAGTCTGTGGAATTTTGTTATGGCAGCCCTAGCAAACTAAAACACCAGTTTCATTTGGGTTTCAGATAAACAAGAAATAATGTTTTAGTGTAAGCATATCCAAAATCTTGCAAGGGACATACTTATCCTAAAAAATTATTTGTTGCTGGTCTGAAATTCAAATTTAATTGGCGTCCTCTTCATATATTTTATCTGTCAACTTCAGCTCTGCTGGGTGTTAATATCCGGGACTTCCAGAGAGTGCTTAGGGGATCCTGGACTGGGTCCCGGTACTGTACTTTTCACATAAGAGAATTATAGATCTGAAAGTTAGAAGGCACCTTAAAGACCATTTAGAGGAGTAGCTCTCTCTGTTTTTCCACTTCTATGTTTTTTGAGGCTTGTAACACACTTCCACTCATAATAATGGCTGATGATAAGAGTTAATGGTATCTTAACTGGACTGTATGTGAGTATCAAATGAGGATCTGGGGCAGAGGTGATGGTGGAGGTGGGGTATGTGTGTGCTTCTGTGTGTGTGTACGAGAGAGAGAGAGAGAGAGAGAAGGATATGAGGGCAGAATGGAGAGGCACACATATTTTGAAAAATTCTCCTAAGGAAGTGCTGTTTGAGCTAAAATTTGGAGCTTGATTAAAAATTAACTACATGCAGAGAAATAGGATTGAGGAAAGCATTTCAGGCATTTCGGGCAATGGGAACAGCTTATCCAAAAGCCTCCGAGTGAGAGGGGCACGGGGCGTAGGCGGGAAAACTGAAAGATGGGAGAGTGGCCAAGCGAAAGGGAAGAGTGATGAGCTGTTGGCTGGGGAGACAGGCGGCACCCCCATCCTGTAAGGCTTAACGTTCCATGCTAAGGATTTTAGACTCTGTCCTAACCGCAATGGGGAGCCACAGAATGGTCTGAATCAGGGGAAAGACATGAACTGATTCTTCTTTTTATAAGAATGAGATTTGGCTCCAGTGGAGAGAGCGGATCTGAGGGGATATTATACAGGCAGTGAATGTCCCGCTGGAATGTGATGTTGGATTGGATGAAAAAGTTGCAGTGGAGATTCCGAGAGAAAGAGAGAGAGAGAGAGATTCAAAAGATCCTCAGGAGGTAAAATCAGCAGGACTTAATGCTTTGGAAGCGAAGGAGAGGTATGAATAAGGACATGTCTTAGGTCTCTGACTTATCTGGTTGGATGGTTAGTGGTGCCAATCTTTGGGATAGAGAACCTCTGTGCAGGATGGGCATGGGATTAGTTTGCACATGATTATTATGAAGCATGTTTAAGACATCTGAACTGAGGGCTTGGAGCTCGGTGATCCAAGTTTCGGGCGTGAATAAAGATGCCTGAGCACAGAGTATAGGGTAAAGGGAAAACAGACACCAGGAATTCTGAATAGTGACCAGTTAATCTGATAAACCAATTCTTGAGCAAATCTCCAGAGAGGAGAGATCGCTCTTCTCTTTCCCAGGCATCATGTGCAGCCCTCTGGAGGACGCTTTTACCCAAAGCGGTGGCTTCGATGGAAGAAATTTAGGTCATATGATAGGCTTTGGGGAGGGTATAATTGAGCAGGCAGAGCCTTGTGGTGTCTTATAAGCCACTTGTGGGTTGGAAGCTGCTTTCTGGGTTCTGTAACTACAAGAGCTATTCTGTTCCTTAAGTATTACGTGGCCTAGACAGAGGGTAAGCAGAGGGACACTTCAAATTCATGAATGCAGATTCAGCACCATCTCCTAGACCTTCTCCATCTTCTTCTACACCCCTGGCAATGAGCCCTGAGGATCATGATGCTGCCATTTATTGAAGGTCTTACATGTGTCACACATGTGTAACCTTTATGGAACATCTATGATATAGATGTTATTACCCCCATTTCACAAATAAAAAAGGGAGGCTTGGAGAGGTCAAGTAATTTGGGTAATGTCACTTGACTAGTAAGTGACACACTGGGGATTTGAATGTCTGACTCCCAAACAATGCCATCTCCTATTCCCTACACTGCCTCTCGTTAGTGTCCAGAATGAAGAAGGCCCTAAAATTTATAAGAAACTAAATCCTAAAAGAAAGGTTCCATTCTGTCCTCTAGAATCCACTTTGGGATGTGAGAAAGCAGACTCATATGTTTTGGAAACTTCATGGGACAGAAAGGGTTGTTAGGAACCAGCCTTTCTTTAACTAGAAAATTCAATTAACTAGAACACTCCATTCCCCATGTGCTCCTATTAATTGCCATTTTACTGTGCACAGGGAACAAGTGAAGGGATTGCTCTGGGGAAAGAATGAACAATGCAAAGTTTGAGGATCCCAGGGTTTTGAGGATAAATTATCTAGTTTAGGTTTGGACTCTCTGTGCTTGAAGTTATTACTGACTTTGAATTCAAAGCAAATGCCTCTCATGAGTTCTTTACATCAGGGTTACAGTGTTGGGAATGCTCACCATGCCTCCTGGGATTCGGAAGATTTTCTTGGTTATGTTGGGCTGGTCAGCTTCCTCATTTCTTTCCCTGACACCCTTCTGAGTCCTCAGTCAGGTGGTTATTTGTCTTACCTTGCATTAAGACTGAAGAAATCTTCATGTAATTATGACCTGATTGTTTGAATAGCCTTCTAGCTAAAAGCGAAAGAAAGAGGTGAAAAAGTCCAACTGCTTCTCAATCAACTCCTCAACTGCCCATGGGTTTTGTGCTCTTTTGGTTATTTTAAAACAAGGCTTTTCCTGGGAAAGAACAGCAGGAAGGAATACCCTGCAAGGGCATGCCCAGCTGAGAATCCCAGGGTCTTGGATATCACCAAATCTGGAGATGCTCCAAGATGTAAGCTATCGAGTAGGGGGAAAAAGAGGCCTGTTGTTCTGCCAGGTCATATCTTCAGCCTCAAGGAGGAAAGGGTCCGAATAATAAGACCACACATGGCAGCAATAGCCAATATTCTTTGCCCACTTGCGTGCAGGCTGTGCACTAAGGGCGTTGACATTCTCCTTCTCCCTTTTCATCTTCACAAGAACCCTGTTGGATAGGTGTTGTGTTGGACACTGCAAATCCTCCAGGCCCCACATTTTGCTTACGCTGCTAAACTTGGGAAGAGGGTCAATGAATAATGCTTCCCTCTTTTGTTCCCTAGCCAGTCTTTTGGAGCAGCTAGTGTCATAGCCCACAGAGCTGACTTTGACCCCCAAGTCAGAGATTTGGATTAAATACTCCTCTTTAGCTTCCCTGCCCCAGCTCCAGTGCAGACATCTGACACAGGCATTTGCCTACGTTGGGGCCTCAAATGGTACCCCGTGAATGGTGATCACAAAATCATGTTCCATTGCTCTTCACTCTGCATCTTATTCACTGGGAACTCTGGAAATTTTGAACAGACTCGTGGGTGGGGAGGTTTTGAGAGGTTGAAGATGTCAGGGTCTGTGGTTTTAGCCATGTGCTCTTCAAAGTGAGTGGCAGGCTTTAGTCTGCTCTTCCTAGCTTGGTACGTTATGACCCCCACGTCACAGATTAGGAAACTGAGGCTTGGAGAAGCTATGTAAGTAACTTGCCAAAAGCCAGATAGGTACTACACGGCGGAACTGGCATTCGTAGCCAGGCGCCCCCTACTCTGGATCCTGGGTCACAATCACTACGCAACTCTGCCTTCTAAATGGCCTTCCCTTGGTGCGGGGGTGTTTTGCGAAGCCCACTTCCAGGAATACAAGATGAAAGCGGCTCAGCTGAGACATCTCAGAAGGGAATCTGGCCCTGGAGACTTAGGGATTCCTATTATCAGAACTTTAAGCTCCGTATCCCCTCTGCTTGTTATCGTGCTACCCCTTGTCTGTTGCAGCATAGAAACTGAGTGACACCCTTAATATGCAAAGGCTTGTGCACTTGTTTATAGGAGCAGGAGAAAGAAGGTGCTTCCTTGTGTGTAGCCAGGATTGTAGGAGAAGACGGAGAGGAGAGTAGGCTGGGATGGCCACGGGCAGAGGGCAGGAAGGTGGGGGAGGATGTGGGCTGCATCCCCAAGGGAAGGAGGCCTGTGGTGCAGCTCTGGGCTTAGCAGGAGCCCAGGCCATGGTAGGAAGTCCAGTGTGGGCCAGGCCGGCTTCATGGGTGCTGTTATTTGCAGAGTCCCCTACGTAGAATGGCCTTGTACTTGTTTTATGCTCTACTGTTGCAGTCTTGAAATTCTTAATTTTTGAACAAGGGAACCTACATTTTTGTTTTGTTGCAGGTCCTCCAAATGATGTCCAGTCCTGGTGTGAGGTTTCCTAACACCTTATTTGCCCAGCAGTGCCCATCGGCGGCCTCCTACTGGTGGGATTTCAGCTGTATATTAAATAGAAAAGGACTGCTTCACCAGTGGTGGGAAGAAAAGAGGAGTTCAGGATGAAAATGTAAATTCCACAGGGAGAGAGAGGTATAGTTTCAGTTTCTGCTAATTTTTAAAGGGCCAAATGTAGTAGTCTTTCTCGGGAACAGGTTTCATTGGGGCTGGAGAGAGACTGCTAAATCCTACCTGGAGCTGAAGGTGGGAATGATGGGTTTGGTGGGATGGGGACAAATACCACCAACCCAGGAAGACCTGGGGAGCAGGGGAAGGAAGGACTGAATCAGTGGAAGCTGCATCTATGGAAGACATCTGTGAATTTCACTGCTTTCTGAGAGCTCCTTTTATACCCAACTAATTTAAATTAAATTCTGTTCCCTAGACTCCTTTTACTCTGAGCTTTGGTCATCTTTTATCTTATGGAGATAATAGAGAACGCAAAGGGCGCGAAAGTCAGGATTAAATGATCTAACCTGTGGGAAACACCAGGCCATCCTGAGCATTGCTGGGTCCTCAGTTGATGTTGATGGCAGTTTCCTTTCTCTCTTACGTCACCAAATGTGCTCTGAGCTCCAGAAAGGTGGAAAGCCTCATGTATTTATCTGGGTAATTTGGGCCAATGCCTAGTATTTACAGGAAGAGGGGTATTTGAGTATAAATGACCAGGTCTGGCACTTTGCTTGATGGTGGTGACATGTCTGACAACTCTTTGGTGATCTTAAAGGCACAGCTTCCAATTACAACTTTGTTCCAGCTGAGCAAGAGATTTTCTAGGTTAGAATAGTTCCTGGAGAGGCTCCCTGAAATTTCTGTAGAAGCTATGGTGTTACTCTCAACAGATTCAATTGCTTTAATTTAACCTATATGAGTAATGTCTGGGGGGGATTCTGTTCAGGGGATTCTGTGCAGGGGAATCCATCCGTGTTACACGGGATATTACAATGGGTCCTCTCGGGGATGTGTGTGTGTGTGTTTGTGTGCATGTGTGTACACATGGGTCAATTTTGCTCTTTTATTATTTAGTCTCATAACCTGTTATTTGGATGTAGTCACAGAGAACATAAACAGAATGGACTTCATGTTCTTTCAAAAGCAAATATTCTTATAAGCATGTTCTCTTTTATTTTGTTCACTGTAATTTTCTCTGGTGGTAATAATGTAATGTAAGACAGGCAGATTAATCAAAAAGGGCTTTACCCTAATCAGCTCCACTTAGTGTGTGGGTGGAGGGGGCGTTTTTGAGTAGTATATTCTTCCTGTATAAGTGTTAAAATGTGTCTAATTTCTCAGTTTACATCAGACTAGGATTTATAGGTTATATGAATTTCAAATAAAAACCAAACCCAAACAAAGCAAAATAAATTGTTCCAGGTTTTCAAGTTCTTCTTTCTACTTAAAAAATTATGCTCTGTATCTGTATTTATTGTTAGTATATTAGAATGTATATAAGTTTACAAAACAGAAAAAACAGGAGAGGAAAACTCTGGTTATGTCTCCCCTTCACTGAATTCTACTTCATTCTTTATACTTTTAATACATATTTTTCCCCAAGTGATATTACACCACACATTCCATTTTCATATCCTCTTTTAAAAAAGATAAATATATAAGGTGAGATTCACAGGGTCCAGGTGTTAGGATGTGGACATTTATCTTTTGGGGGCCACCATTCAACCTACGACAACATCTGTTGATTTTCTTCTGTCTTTCAAGTTGAGATCTTCCTGGTTCTTGGTATAATGAAGGATTTTCAACTGAAACCTGGATATTTCAGATATTATATTGTGAGACTCTGGATCTTATTTAAATTTTCTGTTTAGCAGGTTTTTTTCTGGCACTGCTCCAGCAGAGGAGAGGGTGTACTGCTCATTACTGCTAGGTGTGGTTAGAGTCCAGCTTCTTCTCTGGCCTCATCCACACCCGGAGGAGAGGCTCCTTGTTGCTGCTGGGTGGGGTGGGAGCTCAGGGTCTCCACCAGGCCTCTGCTGATTCTGCTCTGGCTGGGAGGGGCAGAGTGCCCTGTTACTGCTCCTTGCATGGCCTCCAACGACACTTTGGGAGGACAACTCATTACAGCTGGGCCTACTCTCCATTAGGCCTCCTCTGACATGGCCACAAGAGGGAGGGGAAGGGGGCTTTGTCTCCACCAGGTGGGGGTGGATGTCTAGATTCTCCACTCAGCCTGTGCTGGTAGGGGTGGGGCCACAGTTTTTTTCTGGGGTGTTTGACTAAAGTAGAGTAGTTATTGTCTAAAAAGTTTTGGCCTGATAGGATGCTCCTTCCCTGGTCCTTTGGCTGGAGATAGCGTGCTTTTGTTTGGGTTTTTCTGTCTATACCTACTGGCCTCTCTACCACCCAGTCTGGGATTCAAGAGACAAAAAGAAAGCTCAGGTCCCAAGTTCCCTAGCCAACCTGCCTTCTTTTCTACTTCTTTCAGAGTCTTCTTGTGTTTTGTTTTTTAAATATATTGTTCAGAGTTTTTAGCTGTATTCAATGGACGGAATGGGGAAATTGGTGTTTATATGATGTAAAGAGTATTTACTTTTTTGGAGTCAAATCTTTATTTATATATTTATTTTGCTTTTGGTGTCATGCTTCCCCTCCTAAACATCATATACATTTTCCATCTATTTTCCAATGCTTTCATAATTTCATCTTTTATTTTTAAATCTTTACACAAGTATTTATCACAGTATGGCCTGTAGACCTCAGGTTCTAAGGTTCACCCAAGAACTACTGAATCAGAATGTCTGGGAGTTTCTCTCTTATACAAACTCTCCAGGTCATTAAACATATGTCAAAATTTGAGATCTATTGCTTTATCCATTCAAAAAAATTTTTTACGTAAGTAAAAGGCAGGCATCTCACCTATTTTTTTTTCCCTAAGTGGTTAGTCAATTGTCTTAAAATCATTTATTAAATTATTCTCTTTTCTTCACTGATTTAAAATGCCACAATGATAAAATATTAAGTTAATATATGCAAATATAAATATTTGGGTCTCTTTCCAGATGTTCCATTCTGCTTCATTGATCTGTCTGACCATTCTGGCGCCAGTAACTTACTCTCTTTAATTGCTGTAACTCTAGTCTGTGTAGACTTCTGAATGTTGTCCTGCACCAGCCTCTAAAAGCTTCATAAGAAACCATTTGCCAGGGGAAAATTAGATGACTCATATGTGAAGATGCTTTGTAAATTGCAAAGCTCTCTGGCCTCTCAACCCGCCCCTGACACCAGCACTTCCTAAACACTGATCTCATTCTGTCCCTTCCTGACTCCAGAGCTTTACTCAGAAGATGAAGCTCATTATCCTGGCATTCAAGGCCCTGCCTCCATAACCTGGTCTTTGTCTACCTTTTCAAAAGGACCTCCCACTTGCCTTCAATAAAATCCTCTTCTTTCATCAGGTTTATCAGTTATCTGTTTTCCAGACTTGCCTGACATATTTTTTATATTTGGTCTTATTTTTCTCCCCACCTTGAATTGAAGTTCATCCCTTAAAATTGTTTACCATCCTCCAAGGCCAAACTCCTTCCAGAAAGCTTTTTATCTAGCTTTTTTCCAGTTTTCCTCATAGCATTCACTTTCCACTTAGCATACATTGACCTGTGACAGCTCTCATAGGATGCAATTACCTTCGTTATTTACGATTTCTAGAGCATATATATCATCTCACTCAATGATATTGTAGTGTGTTCACCTGCAGAGGCTTGGCCTTCTTCTTCTTTGTATGCCCCTGTGTTTCCCCTAACAAAGTGTGATGCACCCACTAGACATTCACTCAATATATATGTACTGGCTAAATAAAGGAAGGGTAATATTAGATCTCAATAAAAGCCCATGATTGATTTGTGTTGCTCAAACCCAAGCAGAGGACTGATCATCTTGCTTCATCTATTTTCAGGTATGTGTTCAGTTCAGAGCAAAATGACAAGTCAACTCTGTGTTCTGAGACACTGCCGCTGTATATCAACCAGCTAAACAATGATCTCATGAGACACCATGATCCTGGAATTTCTTCTTTAGATCCCAGGAATTTCTTCTTTAGATCCTTACAAAAATATCTCTGCTGCACAGAATGATCTATCTGAGACAGAAAAGGGATTGTTATAGAGATGCTGTAGTTGTCTACCCTTCCCATAATCCCCTCAGAGGGAATTTACCCACCTAAATTAGCCCCTGATGCCTTAACTACCATGGTTTTTATCACTTGCTCCAATTCCTCCATGGCCGCAGCTGATTGGACTAATCGAAGGGCGCAAGGTGATGAGCTGGGCCAATCAGGTTCTTGCTCTGGTGACTAGAACTGAAGAAACACAGAAGATAGTTGCCTGTTGGATATGAGTGCTGTTGCTGGGAGGTGTTGTAAGAATAGGCAAGGCCATGGGAACTGTAATGGCAAAGAGAAGCCAAAACATTGAAGATGGGGAGAGAAAGAGAGAATGGTCCTGACGGAGAATGAGAATGATTCCTTTGGCAGAGAGAAGGCAAGAAAATCTGTTCCTGGAGCTACACTGTTTCCAGAAATACTCTCTATTCAAACTCTCTTGAGCTAACCTCTTGTCCCATAATACTGGGTCTCCTCTAGTCCTGTCCTTGACTTTTCATGAGATCATTTGAGCTTAATAATAAATCTCACTTCTCTTGACCACGCTTGAGGGAACAGGGTGCCTTTGCTCCTTTCAACCAAATTAGCCTGGATAAAATAAGTGGTAGTAGGGGAATGATTATTAGCTGTTTTTCTGTCTAGAAAATGTATATTTAGTTGCAGTATAAGTTACTATAATTAAAGATAAGTTAGAATCGCTGGATGGACTTTTAAAAAAATATTGCTTTCAATAAGATTTTAAGCTTTTAATAATTTTTCATGAAAAGTTCAAACATATAGACCAGTAGAAAGAATGGGATAAACATCTATCCATTTACCACCTAGATTTAATAATTATTAACATTTTTCCATATTTACTTTATCTCTATACTTCCTTTTTGTTGCTGAGGCATTTTAAAGTAAGTTACAGATATTATAACATATCTCCCTGAAATACTTCAACATGCATCTCCAAAAGAGGATTTTCCTACATAACCACATTACCATTGCCATATATCACATAATTCAGTATTTTCTTAATATCAGTAATAACTTGCTCATATTGAAATAGTCCAGATTTTCCTCAAAATGTCTTTTGTAAATGTTTCATTTCAAGCCAAGATACAAAGATGACACTGTGTTGGATTGTTAATTTTATATCCTTTAGATCACTCTTCATCTAAAATAGTATCTTTCTTTTTTTTTTTAAATGAAGAAATTAGGCCAGATATCTTGTAGAATATCCCACATCCTAGATTTGTCTGATGGCTTCCTCACAGTCTTGTTTATCTTGTTTCTCTCTTCCCTGTAATTCCTATACAATGTAAGTTAAATTTAAAAGCTCGGTTAGATTCAAGTCAAATATTTTTGGTGATAATACCTCAGAGGTGGTGATGCTGTGCATTTCATATTCCATCATAGTCGGGGGCACATAATGTCTGGCCGACTGTCCCACTGTTTGTGATGCTGTGTTGGTTACTCGGCTCAAGAGGGTGAATGCCAGATCTCTGCATTGGAAAGCAAGATATCCCCTTTGGTGATTAGCAAATAAGCTGTGGGTGATATGATCCAGTTTTCTGTTAACATGTTACCTGATGATTTTAGTATCCTTTCCAGAGTGGATGACTTTTCTCACCAACTGAAATTTTCTGACAATAGAGCAGGCTACAGGTGGACTGAGAAGAGGAGGCATAAGTCTCCTTTATTAGAGATTATTGTGCATGTTACCATTATTATGGATATACTTATCATTATCTATTGCAACCTAACAAACTATCTCAAAATATAGTGACTTCAAACAACCACAATTTTATTATCTATCCTGGTCTTTGTGGGTTAGGGATTCAGGAAGGGGATGGGTAGGAGCTTCTTGTTCAGGGTCTCTCATGTAGTTGTTGTCAGATGGGGCTGGAGCTGGAGAAGCAGGAAACCAGAATATCTGGGGGCTGGCCAGGTATTCTCTCCTTGTGTCATTTCAGGCCTTCCATAACAGCATGGGCTGGTTAGTGTTTCCCCATAGCATGGCAGCCTTGGGGTGGTAGGACTTCCTTACATGGTGTTTACTATGGTCTGAATGTTTGTGTTCCCCCCAAATTCATATGTTGAAATCCTAATCCCCAAGGTAATAGTATCAGGAGGTGGGGTCTTTCTGGGTGATTGGGTCATGAGTGTGGAGCCCTCATGAGTGGGATTAGTGTCCTTATAAGAAGAAGCCCCAAAGAACTCACTCTCCCCTTGTATATATGAGGACACAGAGAGAAGCTTCCATCTATGAATCAGAATGTGGGCCCTCACCAGACATTGACTATACTGGTGACTTGATCTTGGACATCCCAGTTTCCAGAACTGTGAGAAATAAATTTCTGTTTTTTATTAAGTCACTTGCTCTGCTTATGGTATTTTGTCATAGTAGCCTGAATGGAATAAGACAGTGGCTGAGTTCCAGCTTGTTTCCAATGAAAGCCAGGTGGAAATGGCATTGTCCTTTGGGACCTAGCCTTGGAGATCATGTAGTACCACTATCACAGTGCTTATCTTGGTTGATTGGTCATGAAAATTGGTCCAGATTCAAGGGGAAAGAACATGCATTTCCCTTCTTGACAGGAGTGTCAAAAATTTTGCAGACATGTTTTAAAACCAGCACATTATTTTTATGAAGTAAACGTATATACACCTACATTTACTAATATTTGCCTTTTTTTAAAAAAAAGGATCTGAGAAATTAATCAGTGATAAAAATAAATAGAAAAATTAAAAGTAAGACTGAAACAATAAGCAATGAAAGGATCAAAGAAACAGATGCACGAAGTACCTGGACTGATTCTAGTTCCTTCTATTAAGTACTGTATTGACTTCCGAGCAGTGAAGGTAAAGCATGAAGGACTTTGGTGTTTGTAGCTGTAGTTCCTGAGTAAAAGGAAGTTTACAAATTTATCTAGGGGGCCACTTTTTCCCCTTTACACTGAATTTTGGGAAGACTCTATTGAATAGATCCTATCATCAGGACCTATGAGAAACAGAATAGTCAATGCTTGGCTTTCGTTGTTCAAAAGATAGAAAAAAGCTCTTTAGGTGCACACTTGCGATATCATTTCTATGTGACAACAGAGATATGAATACCAATACTACCTTTTAACTCATTTTCACAGGGGAGCTAAGATATGATGTGAGTTTGATGCTTTCTGAAGATCTAATCCCCGCTCTAATAGGGTCTGGCTCAGGGGACCCGCAGCAGTGATTTGTCAACCCTGGCTGCTTAGTTGAATCACCAGGGTGAGGGGCACCTCTTACAAACACTCAGAGAAATGGAATAAAATCTGTAGGCACAGGATGTGGGCATCAATATTTTTTAAAAGCTTCTCAAATGATCCCAATGTGTAGCCAGGGTTGAGAACCATTGCTTTAGAGCAGGACTCAGTAAACTTTTTCTGAAAAAGGCCATATAGTAAATATTTCCAGTTTTGTGGTCATATAGCTTCTATGGCAACAATTCAACTCTGCCTTTATAGCGGGGCAGCAGCTACAGACAACTACTGATGAATGGGCATGGCTGTGTTCCAATAAAACTTTATTTATAAAAACAGGCAGCAAGTGGATTTGGCCTGTGGATTTGCCGACTGATCCCAGATTTGGGGAACCAGTTATATTATAGTTCTCTTTAGTAGCATCATACTTGTATGTAGAGCCTAAGCTGTGCAGATACAAAAGAATGGAATGCTTTTATGACTATTGTGGCTGACACAAGCATTTTGTGTAACAATTTAAATTATTCTTTGTTGTCTCTTTTTTAAAAAGGAAGGAGGTTAATTCACAAGTGTATGTGTTTGCATAGACTCCACTTTCCAGCTCTCCTCCCATGCAAATCTTCTGTCCTTACGACATAGATCTTTGAAGCGAGCAGTGACCTTAGAGATTGCTCCCTCCCCTGTCCCTGCAGAAGGGCTGTGGCTTTCTGGGCATTGCTAAGGTACCACCAGAAGGGCAGGACCAGAACTCAGGCCTCAAGTTCCCCACCTAAAGGTCAGCTCACTCTTCCCCTCTGCCTCCCTCCCCTCTGCATTTACACCCAACTCCCATGTTCCAACTTCCTCAAACACTAATGGGTCCACTGACCCAGTTCTCTGCTATGGATGCTGGACCTTGGCATAGCCTTTATTTGTTTCCTCATCATTGTAGATCAATTGAGGATAGAGTAATGAATTATCCTGCATTCTCCACCCTGCCCTCCAATAGTTGTGTCACCTCTCACTTCTCACTCAGCAATACATTCAGTCTTCAACTTAGAATGATTCAACTTAGGATTTTTAGATTTTATGATGGTGAGAAGGCAATACACAATACACTTCTCTGCTTATTAAGGCTGGACAATATGTATTCAGTAGAAACTGTGCTTTTTTGAATTTTGATCTTTTCCTGAACTAGTGATATGCTGTCTGATACTCTCTCATGATGTTGGGCAGTGGAAACAAGCTGTAGCTCCCAGTCAGTTATGCAACTAGGAGGGTAAACAACCCATACTGTACTCTACAGAGTACTGTATTCAATAAATCCCATGAGATATTCAATACTTTATTATGCAATAGGCTTTGTGTTAGATGTTTTTGCCCAACTGTAGGTTAATGTAAGTGTTCTGAGCACATTTAACACATTAACTGCCATGGGAGTTGTATTTAACTCAGGCTAGTTTTGAGCCTGGGGCTTCATGAAGCAAAACCCTGCAGTTGGTTTGTGAAAATCTTACTTGTTGATGTTCTTATTGTTACAATTAATATTGACAATTTAATTCTAAAAACATGGATTGTGTTACATATAACTCCACCCACAGAAAACAATAAAAAATAACAGATTAGAAAGGATCATTTTGTTTTGATAGAACATGGTGGCACCAGGGAATTTTTTTTTTCTAGTGTGCCAGTCAATGTGTTAAGGTAGTTTAGGAGTATTAAATGCATTTTGACTTATGATATTTTCAACTTACGAGGGGTTTATTGGGAAGTAACCCCATTGCATAAGTCAAGGAGCATGTGTATCCCTTTAGATCCAAGTCCAAAAACTTCCTTTTCCTTTTGAAACCCTTTCACTTCTCTGCTTATTAAGGCTAGACAGTCTTCCTCTACTTACAACCTCTCCACAAACCTGTTTCACTCAGGATCACAAGCCCCTATCCTCTCCTGGCCCCATTTCTAGGCCTCTCTCTATTCTTTTAGCTTTTTAAAAAAAGACAGTCCTCATAGTGTTATTGTCAGTGCTGGCTTAATCCTGGGCTGATTTCCATCTGTGTAATCTTTTGCATAATCTCATCTGCTCTCACAATTTTGAATTACAAAAACACTCACACAGCTTCCTTATCTCTGCTTGATATTTTTTGCAGTTGCCCACTAGCTAAAATAGTCCATTTAGAATTCTTGTCATATGTCAAAGAATTTAGAGAAGAATGACTTGTTCACATTTTGACTATATTACTAAATAACTTTATGCTGGATTAATTAGCCCTCTTTGCCCTTATAACTTTTTCTTTTAGTTAGTGGATAAATTTCCAGTTGTATTAGGTATTAGAATTATTAAATGAAAAGGTATGAAAATTTGGGGCATCTTGATTTCTTTTGGTCTTAATTACTGACTGTATTCAGTGTCTAGGTAGGATTCTTATGGGGCAAACACTATATACATTCCCACATTAAGAAAAGGCTAATTAAAAATAATCAAATGTCATTTCTTACCTGTTAAACCAGCTTTAATTATTAAAATAATTATTTTCTGTCTTGGTAGTAAGTTGGCAACATGGAAAGGTGTATTTTTACAATAAAAAAGTATATCATACTATGTTTGAACATAATTAAAATGTTTAGAGAAAGAACATAAAACTATTTGGATGCAAGGATCAGGAGTTGGGATGTGGGACCTTTTAGCATTGGGCTAGTTAAAAGACTAGATTTAGATTTTCTATATGTTGATTTAATTCTGAGATTTTTATTAGGCACATATTTTTGACTGAACCAAAGACTCTCTCTCCCAGTGTTCCAACTATTACATCTTCCCACCAAAACTTTCCAGTGGAAAATAATGAGAAGGAAGGGGCAAAACTATGCGACTACAGTCAGGATAGCTGGTCACTGGTCTGGATAGTTTTTTCTGAGAGAAGTAGGAAACCAAAAGGCAGACTATGGTGGATGTCAGCGTCAAGGTCTGCCCACTACTGCGCTGTCCCCAGGGTTTTATACTTTTACATAAAAATACCTCAATCAAGACGAAAGTGTACCTGAAATCTTATTGCATTTTCCCACATTTGATCTTTTCCAGCATTAGCCAAGCCAAAAATAGACTGGAGATTTGAGTTTTCCAACAATTAGCTGCCTGTGTTTTACATGTAAACAAACAAGGATTCTCAGGCTTGGCTTAGCCATTATGCAAATTCATTATACTGAGTTGATTTGAGTTTTGTGAGTTGACTGAATTTTGCACACATTGGAAGAAGCAAGTAAAACTTTGTGCACCTTGTGCCATAGTTGGGAAAAACAGAGATATGTTTTGGCATCATATCATTTCCTGAGTTCTCTAATAACATCACACTAACTTCCTCAGCAAAACTGAGCAGATTATTTGGAGGGGGAAGTAAGGAACTTGGTTGCAATTGAAATCCTTTTGGTTAGGAAAAATAAAAGGTAGTGATGGGCCACTGAACAATCTGGGAAGAGTCATGCCACTATCTTTTGCCTCTTACAGACAAGATAAAGTCATGAGTAGATGAGGTTAAGGAGGATTTCTTTGAGTTGCCAGCAAAGCTCTGTTTCAGTTGTCTATTGATATGAAAGACAAAATCCCAACATAATTGCTTAAATTAACAATGACATATGATTCTGGCATTCTGAGAGTCAGGGATTAGGGCAGAGCTTAGCTGGGTGGTTCTTCTGCTCTGCATGACGTTGACTGGGTTGCTCATGCAGCTGCACTAAAATGGGAGCTCAGCTGAGGTTGAACATCCAAGATGACCTCTCATCCTCCAGGACTTTTCTCAGTTCTAAGCATTGATAGGACTGTGTTTTTCTTTAAAGAATCTAATTTAAATTATTATGTAAATGTTATTAATCACTAAATAATTAATATTTGTGCTGTTTTTAAAATAAATAAAATGATGAATGTAAAAGAATTTTATAAATGGTAAGATACTACAAAATAATTAAGTGCTGGCTTGATGGAAAAGCATAATTGAAAGGCTTCTAGAAAATGTAAAGCTTAGGGGTCCTTATCCAACATATGAGAAAACTGAGGCTCCTATAAGTACTTGGCTTATTTAAATTCATTGTTTTTAAGTTTTAGGTCATTAAGTCTTTGTTTACCATGTTGACAGGGAAAGGACTAGAAATACCTTATGACTCCCAGCTAAGTGATTATTCCTTCTCTCCACCTTCTGATCATATGGATAAATGCTTGAGACTTAGAAGTTATTCTTGAAGAAAATCTAACCCATTGGTGTGCTTTGCCATAATCCCGAGGCTCTTGCCTTTGGCACTAGTGACATTTTGAGATGGAAAATTCTTTGTTGTAGGGGGTTGTCTTGTGCATTATAGAGCATTTCGCAGTATCCTTGGCCTCTACCCACTAGATGCTTGTAGCATCCCACACCCCCACACAATTGGGACATCCAAATGTGTCTCCAGACATTGCCAAATGCTCTCATTAAGACCCACTGCCATAATCCAAGGCACTGACGTTTCTCAGGTTGCAGCTCCTGAACTGTCTACACAATAATGCCTTAGAATTAACTCTTTTCACAACCAAAAACTAGGGGATAGGTCTGATAAAAGACTCCCTTTCCACAATTTGTACATTCAAATATATAAAAAAAGTTTTAAGTTATAGATTAAATGTATGAAATTAAAATTGAATTTGGTCACATACATTGTATAGATCACCTTTATCGAAAAACAATTAAAACCCAGTTGATTTGGAGAATTGCAGATGTGTGGTTCATAGGAATTTTATTGCAAACCTAAACTCATAACTGTTGGAAAATGTCAGTTGTTATCTTCTCACCTTTCTTCCAGTTGGGGTGGAACCCACATGGAGAGGTGACATTAAATAACAGCATGTTCATAAAACACAAAGTGAAGCAGAGATTTGGCAAAATGTCTAGCTGATTTGAAACAAGTAGACCAGAACTTATTCAGTTTAAAAACACTTCCTGACTCAAGTATTATCCAGGCTGACTTTCTACACTAATCAAATTGTTTAAAGTATTCATTTCACTTGGTATTGTGTCAAAACAGCTGAAGTGTCTGATAAATTATTCTTCTAGTTGTTTATGACTCTGAGCGTATGTATTACAAAACTGAATTTGATCTGACAGTTTCCATCTCTTTTTCCCATGTGAATGATAATGTTGATGGAACTATAGAAGCAACACCAACAATGAAATTAAATAATTTCAAGGTTTCTTGCTTAGGAAATCCAGGCAGCACCAGAAAGTGCCTGGGGAGGCAAATCAGAGTGTACCCAAATGCTTCGGTCTCTGTTGGCTAAAAGCCAGCCAACTCACATTTATTTCTCCTTCAATTTCATAAATGGACCTGCAAAAATTTTGCAAATAAATCCACATAGCTTTGTCATACATACGCATGTGCTTGAATTCTTTTTTTCATTTGAATTTTTGAGCTTTCCCAAATACAAATAGCTACACTATGCCAATATGCTTGCTCTGCTCATTTGGAAAAGCTGCCTGATGGTTTTCCCTGTGGCATTTTGAATAACTACTAGCTAGAGATGTTAAATAACTCTCAGGTCTGTGCAAGTTAATATCTCTGCTCACTTCTTAATAAAATATAGCTGAAATCTCAACCAGAAGATGTTATCTATTGTCTGACATATACTTGACAGTGATAATGAAATGCTGCCTGCCTCATCCTTAAATTTTGAAGTTGGATCCATGTTAAATAATTTTGGCATTCTGGTTTCCCGTAACTTTTTTATTTTGTATAAATTTAAAAATTATTGTGCCTACTAATGTGAAATAAAGACTTGATATGGTTAAGGTGAATTTGGTGACATAATCACACTTAAGTATTTATCATCTTGATAATCATCTTGATAACTTGCCTTCCATCCAGTGACTTCTTCTTCCTTTCCTTCCCACCCCCACCATGACACTTGATGCTGAACATCTGTTCTGATCTTCCTAACTCTGCCCCACATCTGGATTTGAATTACCTTTAATTATACCCTCAAGGAGCCCAATTTTCTCTGCAGAAGAATTGTCCTACAAAGTTCCATAGTTATATAAGAATAAGGCCCATTAATTTCTCTGTTGATTTTAATTTCTCCTGAGTATCAGATCTTGGCAAAAGTATAAAATTTCACTGACTGACTAAGACAGAAAGATGAAGAAGAAACATTCCAGATCAGAAATAATTTATATAAAGAGACAAATTATTGTGAGCAGTGAGGACATTTGGTCCTCTAAACCAGAATGTTTTTAGCCCAGCTACGCAAAGTAGTACATGCTCAGGCTCAAAAAAAAAAAAAAAAAAATTAATGAAATCTGCTGTACTTTTGGATTAATTTCCTGTTAGACTTTTCTGGAAGGAAGATGAGTTTGGTATAGGCACTCACTACCTTTGTTTCCCTGAGGACTGTCTTCAATTCAGAGTTGCAATGTCTGATATTTTGGAGAAATGAATTGCTGAATCCATTTTAGATAGCTGCATATAAAGATGAAAAGGGCTTCCTGTGTGAAGACCACAGAGGTCTGTCCTCACTTCAAACTCAAGAGTCATAGAGCTCCCTAATATTTTCCCTCCAAAGGGCCAATGAAAACTTGACATTGTTAAGATCAACAGACCTTAATGTCTTATTCCAGTGTGTTGCATAGAGTAGATGTTGAGTAGATATCAATTAGTTAATTAATCTGGCATTCAAACTTGAATTTTTTGTGAAAGCTCTTTAGATTGCTGACTTCACTGCTCCTTTATTCTTTTCATAGTTTAGGATTAGGGGTTATGTTAGACAAAGTCTCATGAGACATTTGCTTCTTCGTGGGCCTTTTGCAGCTAGGAGGCCTGTCTTCATTTTCTTGTGTTCAGGGGTGTACTAAGGCTCTCAGCACACTAGGTAGCATGGGACTGGGAAAGTGGGTAAGAATATCCTACAGGATATTTCTTCAATCTACTAAAGACTTCTCCCTGCTCTTCTAGAGCATGCATTTTCAACAGGGGAGATATTGTCCTTGAGGGGGTAAAATTGATTCTTAGGAAATTAAAAAATTTTAGATATTTATAATAGTTTGTGCCCCCCCAAAAGCTCAATGCTACATGACAAAAATCATATTCCTCAGCATTTAATTTCTCTCATTAGGGAGAAATTTAATTTCAAATTAATATTAATTAATTAATTAAAACTAATCTTAAATTTATGTTTTTCTCCTTGGGATAAGAATGAAAAAAAGGCTGAGAAACTTTGTTCTAGAGCACACACCTCTTCTGTGGCTTTAAAAACTGGCCATGATAAACAAGTGCGTATTCTTTTATTACCCAAGACTTAAAAAATATTCCTCACTGTGTTCTTCTTAAGATGAACTCTTGGGAAAAGAATTGGGAAAGCACCTTCCACAGATACTTCAGAATGCTGCACCAGCCCTGAGTCTCCTCACACCCCCTTGCCCTAATTCCCACCATGTATCTCCAAATCTTCCATCTCTCTCAAATGGCAGCTTTCTCCAAATGGTCAAGAAGGGACAGACTTTGAAAAAGGCAAGTCCTAATTTGGACCAACTGAAAATTTCTTATTTTTTCCCCCTCCTTCAGAAATGTTCATATAATTCCTTCCAGGTAGACACAGTTTCCTGAGGCAGCTGCCTCTCTTCCTGGTATCCCCAGCTGGGAGTTAACTGCCCTTGACATTGGAGAAAATGTGCAAATAACCCCAGTAATCCGTGGGGCCCCAACATGACGTCCAATCAAGTATTCATTCTTTCCCTGGGCACCCACACCCAGTGATAGTTAAGTCTAGAATTACCTGGGCTATCTCATTAGAGTCTTTCAGCAAAAAGATGAGGCTGCTGGATATTATGTTCTTTTTATAAACAGCAACAAAAATCTCAGCTAACATAGATCTTAGTGACTTACCCAAGATCACACAGATAATAAGTCTTAAGGTCAGGATGGCTATCCCCCAACAATGCACACACTAGAGTGTTAGGTCTCTTGTGGCTCACCATCACATTCTCAGGGCACATAGCAGGACTTCAACCAGTATTTGTTACTAGAATACATTTCTTTGAGCCTGGGGCTATCAGATCACCAATGCAAAGCAAGAAATTCTCCAAAAAATATGGGGCCGTTTATCTGTCCCACAGTTGGTTTTACACTGGGAGCTACATCTTTTATTTTAAGAGACAGAACACAATAGCCGTGGCAACTTCTTAAGCACAAAGCTTACCCAAATTTCTGAGGGATTTGCCATGGAGTTCAAGGAGAGCTTATTGTCTTCTATTATACTGCACTTCAAATTTATTAAGTACAGTTAGTGCTAAAATACAAGGTCTTCTTGTTATTTGTGTCTTACATTAGGAGCCCCAAATTGTACACACAGGTGAGGATACTCTCATTTCTGTTTTCAATAGTTTACACACAACACAAATGTAGGCTATGGTCTGAATGTTTGTGTGGCCCCAAAATTCATATGTTGAAACCTAATCCTCAAGGTGATGGTATTAAGAGGTGAGGTCTTTGGGAGGTGACTAGGTCATGGGGACAGAACCCCAAGGGAACTCATTTACCCCTTCCCCCTTGTGAGGATGCAGTAAGAAGGCACCAACTATGAAACAAGGAATAGGCCCTCACTAGACACCAAATCTACTTGCAGCTTCATCTTGGACTTGCCAGCTTCCAGAACTGTGAGCAATAAATTTCAGTTGTTTATAAGCTTCATGGTTTATGGTATTTTTGCTATTGCAGCCCGAACAGACTAAGACAGTGCTAAATAAGAATATGTATGTAGTCTAGAAGATAGAAAATGCCCAACAAAATTAAGTTCACTTCTCTTGAAATCAGTCACTTATTGTGGTAGAGGAGTAAGATATAATGAATTGTCACAGATTTGGTACACAAACATAAACCAACTTTCTTCTGCATTAGCTTCTGATGGGGAAATGTGTTCTGGTTAGCTCAGTAGCTTTGGGGTAGATACATTTATAGTTGAAGAAAGCCAGCCATTCATCCAGCCAGTCATGGGCCAATGCTGTGTTAGGCAATGGGGGAGATAAAGATGGGCTGAGAAAAAAAAATCTTGTCATTGAGAAGTTTACAATAGATTAGGGTAGGTAAAACAACATAATTACATTGCATTTTTCCACCTTAGGGGATGGGGTAAGAAGTGGCATGATCAGATAAAGCAGTGTTGAGGCAATATTTAGGGTGAGTCTTAAATGGAGGAGTAATTTACATTACAGATATTAAAAGCAGGAAGGAAAGGCTAATCCAGGCAGAGAACATGACAAATGGTGTAGATGCTGGAAAATGAAGGCAAGGGAACAAAGCCCAGTGTGACTGAAACATGTGGCCCAGGATTCTTGGAACTAAACTTAGAAGACCATGAAAGCTGTGGGAGTCAGTAGAGTTATTCTTATTCTGGAGTCTTGTTCAAATTGTTTTTCCCTTCTCTTGGAATTAGGAATGGCCATGCATTTTAATTTGGATTCCCATAAAAGCACACCCTGAGACAGAGCCTTAGGTGCAGTGTAGTGTGTTTGGAAGTTGATCTCAGGAAACAAAATTGAGGAAGTAGGGAAGTGAGACAGGAATTTTTGGGCAAGTGGTGCTCAATCCTGATGAAGCCTCTCAGAGAAATAAGGTTGATCATGCCTTAGAATTGTGCCATCAAAGGGAAGGGATACTGGGGCATTTATCACCAGCTGCCTTCCTTCAGTTTTTGACGTTTGCCCCAGTGACATTAACATCCTTGCATTTCTGGATTGCACCTGCATGTGGGGAAGAAACTCTGATGTTGGGGAAAGTTCTTGAGAATAGAAGAGAGAAGCAGGCATTTAAGGTAGGAAGCTGCCCCCTTGCTGGGAACTGCACTGTATTCCAGATGAGCTCCAGTGGCTGAGATGTGGGGCAGGACGTCACTAGTACCTGCTACAGCATCTAGTATCTGACCTTACACTGATCAATAGAAAGTGAGCAAAGTCAACTCTGGGTGGAAGCTTTAAGAGATGGTTCATGATTTCCACATTCCTTCCCCCTGTTGGGGTAACAGTAATGGTTCATATGATGGGGACTTCCTGTGCTTGCTCTGGAGTGAGAAGATGTGGAGCACAACTAGAGCAGACTCACAGTGGACAGACACATAGCAGCAGGGAGAAATAAACCTATTTCTTACCAGCATGTAAGATTTTAAGAGTTGTTATTAGTGCAGCATAACCCGTCCTAATCTGACTGATATATATATAGATCAGTTCCAAACTGATTTGTTCCATGTTGGTTAGTTATAGTGAGATACCACAAAAATCCAATGGTACAAACAAGAAAAATTTCTAATGCCTGGTTGAAGAACAGCCATACAGGATGGCTGGTATCTACCCCATTAGCTCATCTGGGGACCTAGGTGCCTTCTGTCTTGTTGCTCTGCCATCTCCTCTAATAAGTATTATAAGTTTTGTGGGATGCATAGCCTTTTTGTTACAACTACTTCAACTCTGTTGTTGCAGAAAAAAAGCAGCCCTATGCAAAATGTAAATAAATGGGTGCGGCTGTATTTCAAGAAAACTTTATTTACAAAGACAGATAGCAGACCAGATTTGGCCCATTTTCACATCCCTGATTTAGACTTTAAATATAATCCATGTGCTCACTCTGGTAGTATAAATACTAAAATGCAATAATTCAGAGAAGGTTGGTATGGTCCCTATGCAAGGACAAATAGTTAAGCAAGTGTGTTGGTCTTTGGACGTAATTATGCATTGAACTCTATAGATGTGCCACCTGGGGAACATGGTGGATTTCCAGGCAAGTCCAAATAAGGAGCATCATTTGGGTGTCACCACCATGTTAAGGCTCTGAGCTGGCTTATCAGACTCTGAAATTTGACTCCAAGCATAAACAACTAGTCAGGCTCCTGGGAACTGACTTTTTCTGAACAGACACACAGAGTAGTGTGTAAATTGGAATGTGGATGCCAATTCACTCCTTTGCAACACAAATGTAGCTGTCAGGTAGATGATATATTTCTATTCTTTAGTCAGTGTCTTCTCTCCCTGTGGGAAAGTATCATGGGAAGACAACTCATAATTAGAAGTGAACACTGGGAACTAGAATCAGAACTGGAAAGAGAGTTGGATGTTCTAGTGGTTAACGATAGCCAGATGTGTCTGTTTTCAACAAGGGAATATATGTGATCATGACGCCACCTCCTTGGACTGCATCTCTCTGGAACACCCTTTTTTAGTTCCCACCATCCCCCCATATGTTAAATAAATCAGTGTGAGAACCAAATGTCTAAGGTAATGATGCATATCTGTGTTCTGGTCCATTATGTGATCTAATTTTTAGGTTCCTGGGGAGTGTCTCATTTTTTCCCCCATGTACTAGCAACAAATTATTTCATTTTTTTTTATTTTGAAAAAGTAAAATGTAAAAAGTCTAACCCATACAAATGAAAAGATGATATAGGTGAATGTGTGGTATTAATATTTAGATAGGAAATAACTTTTCAACTTTAAAAGCAACAGAAAAATTGGGAAAAGGAATAACAGTAGATCTGGTTATTATTAGTCAAATTTAATGAATAGAAAATAGATTATTTAAAAATAAAAACATCTCTGTACCAGCAAAATACATAACATTAAAATGAAAATAAAACACAGAAAAAAATTTGGAACAGGTGACAAATGAATCATTAAGAAATCCTAAAATAGCCTTCATATATAAATAGCTCTATTGAGCAAATAGGGAAATAGCAAGAATTTAGATAATTGTGGAAAGCACATATATAAGTGATTCATGAAAACATGATATTAATAGCTAATAAGTATATAGAAGAATATTTAACTTCCAGGGAAATGATAGAAAGGCCAGGGCAAATGGGTGGCCATTGTGGTAGAGACAGAGAGTACTCACCAAATTCTCCCTGTCCTTCTAGATATTTTCAACCTTCCTTTCCTTCATGTAAGCCTGGGTCATGAGACTAGTTTTTGACTACGAGCAAATGTGGCATATGTGGCATCTGTGCCAAGGCAATTAAAAACAAGTGTGCTTTCTCAGGCCCTCTCTACCACCTGCAACAATCTTGGAGACCACATGTTCCAGATGCTGTATCTACCAATGGGGTTGGGCAGTGGTGGACTAGGGAGAAAGTGGCAGGAGATTGTGTTGGAGAAAGGAAGCAAAAGCTGAGTGGGGAGGGCTGTGTAGACAATGGTGAAGAGTTTGAATTCTATTTTTAGTGCAGTAGAAAGCAGTGTATCAAGAATATGCTTCTAGAACCTTAAAATTGTCCCTATTTTCTGACCCAGAAATATGCTGCATCTATTCTAAAAGATTCTAAGAAAAGAATCTGAAATGTAGGCAAAGATTTATATTTAACAGGATTTTTCCTAAATTATAATAGCAAAGAGTTGAAAAAGCTTAAATGTCTAAATATATAGGAGAACGATTAAAGCATAATATTGTTATTACTAAATAAATCTTTTCCTAAAGGATTTTATTTTTTATTTATTTTGAAGCCTTTCCCATTTGTTATTATGTTTAATTGACATATAATTAAATGTACACATTTGTGGGTTATAGTGTGATATGTTCATGCACATATACAATGTGTAATGATCAAATCAGGGTAATTGGCATATGCATCACCTCACACATTTATTATTTCTTTGTGTTGGGAACCTTAAAAATAGCTATGTGAAAAAATACAATTGTCAATTATAGTCATCCTACAGTGTTATAAAACACATGAACTTATTCTTCCTATTCTGCTGTAATTTTATATTTGTTAACTAGCCTCTAGATAGCCCCTCTTACTTCCCTTTCCATCCTTCAGTAACCATTATTCTACTCTCTACCTCCATAACACAAACTTTTTTAGCTTTTACCTATGAGTGATAGTATGCAGTATTCATCTTTTTGCACCAGGCTTATCTCACTTAACATAATGTCCTCCAGCTCATTCATGTTTATACAAATGACAGGATATCATTCTTTTTTTATGGCTCAATGGTATTCCATTGTGTATATATACCACATTTTCTTTATTCATCCACTGATGGGCACTTAGGTTGATTTTATATGTTGGCTATTGTGAATAGTGTTGCAATAAACATGGGAGTGCAGATATCTCTTCAATATACTGATTTCCTTTCCTATGAATGCATACCCAGTAGTGGGAGTAGTGGGATTGCTGGATCATCTGGTAGATATGTTTCCTAAAGGACTTTAATGCCAGAAATTCTTATGCTGCATTCACAGCAGCAACAAGACTTAGGAATAAATTAAAGAGAATGCAGAAGATCTTTAGTGAAGGATGGAAAGGATGACCTGAATAAATACCAAGTTCCTGTATGCAAGAGTTTAATATTGTGAAAATGTTGTTTCTTCCCTGATTCAACTGTCAATGAATAAAATTCCAATTAAAATCCCTAGAAAATTTTAATTAAACTTCACAAACTTGATTCTAAAGTTCATATAGAGGAAAAAAATGTGCTAGAAAAACTAAGACTATTTTATAAAAAGAACAATGTAGGCTCCTATCCAGCTGTGGCCGTTGACTCAACAGAAACAGTAGGAATTCAGAAAGAGACCTATGTTTATATGAAAATTTAGTGTATGATAAAACTATAGTTTCAAAGCAATGGGAGAAAAACACACTATACAATAAATGGATCTGGGACAATTGAATACCCGTTCACATTAAAATATAGTTATCTCTGGCCCATACATGATACCCTCAAAACATTTCATGTGGATTGAAGAACTTCACCTTTTAAAACAATCCAACAGAAAAGCAGTAGAAGAAATTTAAGGTGCAAAATGAAGCCATGAGTTTCTCAAAAATTTGAACATACAATTACCATATGACCTAGAAATTCCACTCCTAGGTATTTACCACCCCCAAAACTGAAAACAGTCACTCAAAGAGATAATTGAACATCAGTGTTCATAGCAGCATTATTCACAACAGCCCAAAGGTGGAAGCAACCCAAATGTCCATCAACAGATGAATGGGTGAACAAAATATGGAATATGCATACAATGGAATATTTTTTTGGCCTTAAAAATAATGAAATTTGACACATGCTACAATGTGGATGAAACTTGAGGCCAATTGCTAAGTGAAATAAACTAATCACAAAAGGGCAAATGTTGTATGATTCTACTTATATAAGGTACCTAGAGGAGTTCAATTCATGCAGACTAAAATTAGGATGATGGTTACCAGCAGCTGGGGAGAGGGGAGAGTAGAAACTCATTATTTAACAGGTACAGAGTTTCAGTTCGGGATAATGAAAAAGTTTTGGGAATGGTGATGGTTGCACAACCTTGTGAATGTACTTAATGCCACTGAATTGTGGCACTTGAAAATAGAAAAAGAAAAATTGACACCCTCTTGCTATATTGACCAGAAGTAAAAAGGAAAGGATTGTAATAAACTCAATTAGAAATAAAAAAGGAGAGGTCACAACTGATATCACAGAAATGCAAAATATCATCTTTGAATACTATAAAAATCTCTATGCCCAAAAAACTTGAAAATGTGGAGGAAATGTACAAATTCATAGAAACATACAACTTCCCTAGACTCAATCAGGAAGAAATAGAATTCCTGAACAGACCAATATCAAGCACCAAAATTGAAGGAGCAATACAAAATCTTCCCATAAAAAAAGTCCTGGACTCAGACAGGTTCACATCTGAATTTAACCAAGCCTACAAAGAAGAACTGGTACCTATAGTGCAGAAATTATTCCATAACACTGAGAAGGATGGAATCCTCCCTAACTCATTCTACAAAGCCAATGTCACCTTGAAAACAAAGCCAGGAAAGGACACAACAAAAAAAGAAAACTACAGACCAATATCCCTTGTTAATATATATGCAAAAATTCTCAATAAAATCTTAGCAAACCGAATTCAACTGCTTATCAAAAAGCAATTCATCATGACTAGGTGGGCTTCATCCCAGAGCTGCAAGGATGGTTCAATATATGCAAATCTATAAATGTAATTCACCACATAAATAAAAGCAAGAACAAAAATCATATGATCCTCTCAATAGATTTAGAAAAAACATTTGACAAAATTCAGCACACTTTTATGATAAAAACTCTTAACAAAATAGGCATACATGGGTCATACCTCAAAATTATTAAAGCCATATATGATAAACCCACAGCCAACATTATGCTGAATGGGGAAAAATTGAAAGCATTCCCACTTAGAACTGAAATCAGACAAGGTTGCCCACTATCTTCACTTCTGTTCAACATAGTGCTGGAAGTCCTTGCCAGAGCAATCAGACAAGAGCGGGGAATTAAAGGTATCCAAATGGGGGCAGAAGAGGTCAAACTTTCACTCTTTTCACTGATGATATGATATTATATGTAGAAAACCCCAAAGATTCAACCAAGAGACTCTTGGAATTGATAAATGAATTCAGCAAAGTCTTAGAATACAAAATCAATTTACACAAATCAATAGCTTTCATATATGCCAATAGCAGTCAAGCCAAGGATGAACTAAAAAACGCAACACCTTTCACAATAGCATCAAAGAAAATTAAATATTTAGAAATATATTTAACTAAGGAGGTGAGAGAACTATGTAAGGAGAACTATGAAACACTGAGAAAAGAAATTACAAAGGATGTAAACAGATGGAAAACCCTACCATGCTCATGGGTCAGCAGAGGCAATATTGTTAAAATGTCTATACTACTAAAGTGATCTACAGAATCAATGCAATCCCTATTAAAATACCAACATTATTTTTCACAGATCTAGATCTTCGTATGGAACCAGAGGAGATCCCATATAGCCAAAGCAATCTTAAACAAAAAGAACAAATTGAGAGGCATCAATCTACCAGACTTCAAGCTATACTACAAGGCTATAGTAACTAAAACAGCATGGTACTGGTGTAAGAACAGAGACATAGACCACTGGAACAGGACTGAGAACCCAGATATAAAACCATCCTCATATTGTCATCTGATCTTTGACAAAGCAGACAAAAATATATACTGGGGAAAAGAATCTCTATTCAATAAATGGTGCTGGGAAAATTGGATAGCCACATGCAGAAGAATGAAACTGGATTCGTACCTCTCACCTCTCACAAAAATCAACTCTCAGTGGATAACAGCTTTAAACCTAAGACATGAAACCACAAGAATTGTAGAAGAAAATATTGGGAAAACTCTTATAGACATTGGCCTAGGCAAAGAATTTATGAAGAATACCCCTAAAGCAATCACAACAGCAACAAAAATAAATAAATGGGACCTGATCAAATTAAAAAGCTTCTGCACAGCCAAGGAAACTATCATTAGAGCAAATAGACAACCTACAGAATGGGAGAAAATATTTGCACGCTACACAACCGATAAAGGGCTGATAGCTAGAATCTATATAGAACTTCGGAAAATCAACAAGAAAAAATCAAACAACTGCATTAAAAAGTGGGCAAAGGACATGAAAAGAAACTTTTCAAAAGAAGAGAGACTAATGGCCAACAAATATATGAAAAAATGCTCAACATCTCTAATCATCAGGGAAATGCAAATCAAAACCACAATGAGATATCATTTATCTTCAGTGAGAATGGCCTTTATCAAAAAGTCCCAAAATAACAAACGTTGACATGGATGCAGAGAGATAGGAACACTCATACACCGCTGGTGGGACTGCAAATTAGTACAACCTCTGTGGAAAGTAATATGGAGATACCTCAAAGAACTAAAAATAGAACTACCATTTGATCCAGGAATCCCACTATTGGGCATCTACCCAAAGGAAACAAAAGTCATTCTATAATACAGACATCTGCACTAGAATGTTTATAGCAGCACAGTTGCAAAGATGTGGAAACAACCCAAGTGCCCATCAAATACATAAGAGTATTAATAAAATGTGGCATATGTATACCATGGAGTACTACTCAGCCATAAAAAACAATGATGATCTAGCATCTCTTCTACTATCCTGGATGGAGCTGGAGCCCATTCTTTGAAGTGAAGTGTCACAAGAATGGAAAAACA
>CAUYPO010136020.1:0-14069 GCA_963574435.1 Cheirogaleus major
GTAACTGAGTTGTTAGTTCTCTTGTTATTACATTTCGAGGATGTTTGAGAGGTCACAGATACAAGTCCTTATCACAGATGTAAACTGCAAAGGTTTTTTCCAAATCAACAGTCTATCTTTTCATTTTTGAAATAAGAAGATACTCTTTATAATAAAGCAAATTAAGAATGAAGAATTAGTGAATTAAGAAGTGATTAATTTGATAAATTAATTGTGTGGATTGATAAATCCACACTTCTCAGAAAACACTGTACAAATTGTAGTCTATGAAAGAATCACCTAAGGGCTCAAATGGTTGAAATTGTCACTCTGTCTCTTCTAATCCTCCCTCTTGCCTGCCTGTATGTGTGGAAAGCACACCTGGGCAAGGTCCGCTCTGTCACACTGAGAAAGTTCATCAACTCTGCCCTCATAGAACTGAGCACAAACACCAAGAAAGCTGGTGCGACACCAAGACTGAGTTAACCAAACAAAGACGGACAGAAATTGAATCCAAAACGGAGAGACCTGTGTATAGACAGGGACGGAGGAATAAAAAAACATGGCATTTTCCCCAGGAATCGTGAGGTAGCCGTATTATCAGACTTCAGAGCAAGTGGCTGGGTGAGCAATCAGTATAAGATTACGTGCATAGGCAAGTTCTTTCAAAACATTGAGGGAAAGTTTCCGTGGATCTTAACTTCTCTAGACTCCAGAGCGTAGAGAAGAGAATGAAAAAGGACTTGGGTATAACATTAATGCAGACCTTCACACTAAAAGATGCTACATAAAAGGATAAATCACAGACTAATGGAAGACACCTGCAAAACTCTAACATATTAGCAAGGAGAATCTCATGTTACGAAAAGTATAACACAAGAAGAACAAACGAGATTTTCCCAGGAATGTAATAGTAATAAATGTATTTTATTTCTTTTCGGACAGAAATCTGTACGTCTTTAATGTGCACACCTTGATGAGTTTGGCGATACACATCTACCCCTGACACCTGTGCAAGGACAGGTTGTATCACAATCCATGCCATAAACCTCTCTCCTTCCCCAAACGTTTCTTTCTGCCCTATCCCTTCTTATCATTTGTGTGAGTGATACAAACACTGAGTATCTACCCCTTAGACACAATTTTAGTGTAAAATAGAGTACATCACTTTCTTACAAGTATCTTTTGAAGAGCAGAAGTCTTCATTATGAAGAAGTTATAATTTATAAATTATTTATTGTATGCATGATGCTTTTGGTGGCTTAAATCTTTGCCCAAATGAAAGTCACAAAAATTTTCTCCAGTGTTTTCTTACAGAAGCTTTAGAACTTCAGGTTTTATATCTACATCTCTCACTCATTTTTTGAATTAATGTTTTATATGGTACAATACAGATCAACATTTTTTAGGGTTTTTGCACATAAATATCCAATTGTTCCCACACCATTTGCTGAAAGACTACACTTTCTCTGCTGAACTGTCATTGCAACTTCATCAAAAATCAACAGACATGTAAGTACAGACCTATTTCTGCATTCTCAATTCCATTCCTTTGATGTATTTGTCTATCTTAATGTTAGAACATAGTTTGTCCTGAACAGTGTGGCTTTAAAATCAGTCTTGAAGGCAAGAGATATAAGTCCCCCAATTTTCTTCTTCTTTTATGATTGTTTTGGTTGTACTAGGTTTCTTGCATTTCTATATGAATTTTAAAATTATATCTTCTGCCTGGTGCGGTGGCTCCCGCCTGTAATCCCAGCACTTTGGGAGGCCGAGGAGGGAGGATCATTTGAACCCAGGAGTTTGAGACTAGCTGAGCAAGAGTGAAACCCCGTCTCTACAAAAAATAAAAAAGTTAGTCAGGCACAGTGGTGCACACCTGTAGTCCCAGCTACTCGAGAGGCTGAGGCAAGAGAATCACTTGAGACCAGGAGTTCAAGGCTGCAGTGAGCTATGATCACACCACTGCACTCCAGCCTGGGTGACAGAGCAAGACCCTCATCTCTTAAAAAAAAATTATGTTGTCAATTTTTACAAAAAATCCTGCTGAGTTTTTGACTGGGATTGTGTTGAATCTATAGACCAAGTTAGGGAAGACTGTCTCTAACGCCATAACAATATTGCCAATTCATGAACAAGTGTAACTTCCCATTTATTTAGGGTTTCTTTAAAATCTCTAAGCAGTATTTTATAGCTTCCAGTGTCCTGATCTTGTACTTATTTTGCCAGATCGATCCCTAAATATTACATATGTTAGTGCAATTGCCCATGGTATTTTTTGGTAGTTGCGATTTCTGATTGATCATTCCTATTCATAGTATATAGAGATTAAACCAATTTTTGTACATAATCACATATCCTGCGATCTCGTTAAACTCACATATCAGTTCTGATAGCTTTTCTGTGAATTCCGGTGGATTTCCACACAGACAGTCTCATTCACGGCGGACGGAGTCTTACTTCATCCTTTCCAATCCGATTCCTTTTATTTCTTATTCTCGGTTTATTGCATCAACCAGAACTTGGCTCAGTGCTTGACTAGATCAAGGGTGGTTTTTCCTAGGAATGCACGGTGGGTTTAACAGATCAACGTATGAAAAGCAGACAGTGTAACTCACCCCATTAACAGATTAAAGGTAAAATGTGCTAATGGGGTGAATTACACCGATTGGTTTCCACACGTTAATCTGTTTACTGTATAATTTTAAAATTATATCATCGATTTTTTTAAAAAGTGTATGCATGTGCGTCACATTTTACATTTAATCCCCATCCTTCCAAACAGGCATCTAACAAAATCTAGCATTCCTGATTAAAAACTCCAGCAAAGTAAGAATAGAAAGAAACTTTCTCCACCTGATGAAGCTCCTCTTTGGAAAATCTACAGCCAATATCACACTTAGCGGTGAAAGACTGACATGTTTTCCTCCTTTTAAATATCAGGAAAAAATAAGGCTTTCCACTCTCACAAAGTCCATTCGACAATAAACGTGGTTCTAATCAATTTAACATCTACATTTTAATCTGTTGTCATCTGCCGTCAACTTAAAGGACTTTAAAAATTTCTTGAAGGTCCGGGTGGATGGTGATAAACTCTTTCATCTTTTGCATGTCTAGAGAAGGACTTATTTCACTTTTACTTTTGGAAGATATTTTTGCTGGGGAGAGCATTCTAAGTTGGCGTGTTTTTCTTTCGTTATTTAAAGGTGTGGGTCGGTTGTGCGTTCCTGTGCGCTGCTGACGGTGAGAAATCTATGACGTCCTGTGTTCCCTCCTCCAACTGGACTCTTTGGCATGTTCCTGTGGCATGTTCCTTCCTCCAGCTTCTTTTAATGTCTTCCCTCAGTCCCTGGATGGAAACGACTCGATTACGATGGAACACGCTGCCGTTTTCTTCACGTCACTCAGACGCACTTTCATCAAACGTCGATATTTTCCGCTGTTATCTCCTCAAACGCTTTTATACAATTTGCTCTCTGCTCCGATCTCTCCCCCTTCCAGAAACTAGGATCGCCTCGATGTTATAATATGACACCTTTGGGCAACCATTTTCTCCTAGCGACAGACATGTCCATTGTTTCCAGGTGTGGTTTCGTTTGTTTGTTTTCGTTTGCTTTTGCCTCTCAAAACCATGCTGCAATACTGATTGAATTTTAACTTGCTGGCTGCTGGGTATGTTTATATTCCAACAAATCTTGAGTTTTGTTCTGAGAAGCAGTTAAATTACTTGGCCCCTTTCTGGTATTTTTTTTTTTCTAGTTTTGTTAGCTAGACCCAGAGTAGTGTTTAGTCTGGGGCTGAGTCTTCCTCAGTGCTGCAGCAAAACCCTTCTCAGCCTTCCAGGCGATGCCAGTGAGTTACTGCCCTGTGTGTGACTGGCACCACTACTTGCTCTGAGTGAGCCCCAGGATTTTCTCTGCTTTGGGGCGATCATTTCCTCAGCCGTGGTCTTCCCATGTGCACGCACGGCTCAGCAGTCAGCTAAACATGTGCGTTGGGCGCTGGTGAACACAGCGTGGGATTCTCTCTACGCAGCTTCCTCCTCTCTGCTGCAAATTCCCTGCAAATTCCAGCTGCCTGGAACTCCCCGGACTCCGAGCTCTGCCTCCTCGACAGGAGGGGACTCTGATCCCTGCTAGACCCCCCACCCTGTTGCACAGCAAGTAAACCGAGGCAATCGCAGCTCACTGCACTCATTTCTCACCTCCCAGCAGCCACTGTTCCGTTGACTGAAGCTCAGCATCTTGGGACCGTCGTCCCATACTTTGCCCAGTTCTCAGTTGCTCTGGTCATAATGGTACACGGCGGTCCTATCACTCTGTCCCGTCCAGAGGCAGAAGTTCACATCACTTGAATTTGGTAAGATTTCATTCCGTCCCATATGGAGAAATACGATAACTCAATGTGGACCAGACTTCTTTGAGTACTCAACACTCAATTAGAAAACTTTATTAAAAATGCAGCCTAAGGGCGGATCGCTCGAGTTCAGGAGTTTGAAACCAGCCTGAGCAAGAGCGAGACCCCGTCTCTACTATAAATAGAAAGCAATTAATTGGCCAACTAAAAATATATAGAAAAAAAAAATGAGCCGGGCATGGTGGCGCATGCCTGTAGTCCCAGCTACTTGGGCGGCTGAGGCAGGAGGATTGCTCGAGCCCAGGAGTTTGAGGTTGCTGTGAGCAAGGCTGACACCACGGCACTCACTCTAGCCCGGGCAACAGAGTGAGACTCTGTCTCAAAAAAAAAAAAAAAAAAATGCAGCCTAAAACTCGTCGCTCTTTGGGGGCTGGTGAGGCTGCTGAGTGGTGATCTCACCCGAAGGCTCCACACTGGCTTCTCTGCTCACCGGTGACTCAAAGCGCAAGCCCGGTTCGCCGTCATGACCAAGAACGGAGTCGAGGGAAGAGTTGCCGTCTCCAAGACGGAATCTCCCACAGTCAGAATAACTTCTTTAAGGAAAAAAAATGACCACAGCCCAGACCAAGGCTGGCGCAGAGAGACGGAGCACAGTGAAGGAGGTACCAGTGTGAGGAACGAAAGAGTCTGGAGGGCAAGAGCGTCACTGGGGCGCCCAGGCCACGACGGCCCACAGGTGAAGCTCCGCAGCAGGCCACGGCCCTCCATGGTGGCTTCCCACCTTCCCCCTCCAGCGTCCCTAGTGCAGTCACGAAATGGGCTGACCGTTCGCTTTAATGATACCCTGTTTCCCCGAAAATAAGACCTGCCCATAAAATAAGCCCTGGCAGGATTTCTAAGCACTTGCGCAATAGAAGCCCTACCCCCGAAAATAAGACCTAGTGATGGGCGTGGCTACGCAGCGCATCTGCACAACCCATGCATTTCATCGCAGAGCGGGAAAGAAGACGAGCAGCCCTTCTCATCTGCCCCATGAGAGCTTTAGTGCTTGACATGAGAGATTGGGGCCAATGGTTCTAAAGGAAATAGAGTTACAAGAAATTCAGGATGGAATTCGGGGTTTGGAGAGTTATGATGATGTTCCAGAAGAAGACGACTTAACTCTATTTGAATGAATGTAGATTGTTGTACCATACTTAAACAAAATAACACATCCCCTGAAAATAAGCCCTACGGTGTCTTCTTGAGGAAAAATAAATATAAGACCCTGTCTTATTTTGGGGGAAACACGGTACTCACATTAGTGACTCAGTAATTACCCCGCAAAGAGCATTTGGGTTACAAAAGAAAAGAGAGAGAGAGATCAATGCTCAACTCAAAGAAATCACAAGTGGCAGATTCTCAGGAAGCCGTGACTAGTCCGAGAGCGAGAGACTGCAGGGCAGGGAGGGACCTTTCCGATCCTCTCCACTCAGACACACGAGTCAAGCGTGATCACCGGGATGGGTTAGGACTTCAGGACAGCACTGCAGTGCCTTTCACGGGAGGAGTTGGGCTTATGATCTCGGACAGTCCGTTCAGAGCAACACTGATGCAGATTAAAGCACGAGATGTCCTCTGAGGCTCTGAACCTGGAAACTGTGAACCAGTGTCCACACTCATTGAGGTTAAAGTTATATTATTAAGAGTTTCAATAAGCATAGGAAAAGAGGTTAGAGAGATGCAGCTTATTTTAAAGAAACATTAAAACCGTATTAATTGTTTTCCAAAAATTAAAGAGACTGAGTGATGGTGAGCTACATCTCTATTGGCATCCATAAAAAAGATGCATTACACATCCAAAGACGAAGACACTTATTTCCGATCTACCTCACTGACAAGCTTAAGGAAAGCTCAATTCTAGCTCCTTCCGCAGGGTTAGAGGTGGGTCAGCTCTGCCCACAGGCAGCAAGTCAACGGATGGTCGCAGTTATATTCGATGTTCTTCCTCCATGAAATCTGAATTGAATCTTTTCAAGTGAAAGGCACAAAGAATGTTTGCATTGACAATAAAATCTTTAAAAATAACTCAAGAAACTTCTGGATTTATCATGCATCCATAGGACTCAATGAACATCCCGAAAACTTAACTAACCAAATGTTGGTTTGATTGTTAGCAAAATCTCCACGTTAAGTAAATGAGACGTGTGGTATATTCTCATAAATGACCTGATGGTTATATCTGATACAGTAAGATAAATGAGTTTCACATAAAGGTAAATTCTAAGTTCTGCCACAAAATGCTCTAATGATATTTAACACGTAAAAAGCCCTTTTGAAAGACGCTGTTTCGCCACAATGACAGATTAGGGGCTGAGCTTCCTGCGGAACTAAGAATGTTAGATAAAATACCATTTAAAAATCTCCCTGAATGTAGCAACAGATGACAGGGGAGTAAATATATTCATGGCAGAGAAGAGAGGAGAATCCAGAGAGGTAGGCAGAAGATCAAACCCAGCTTTTGACTCGGGCATTTGCCAAATCCGGTGGCAGGACCACTGAATTTCGCCGTCTCACAGAGCTCAGAAGACAGACAGTCCCAGGCCCTCCCAGGCTGGAAAGTCTAAGACAACAACCCCAGAATCTGGGGCTCCCAAACCTGGGACTTCCAAGTAGGAAGAAGAATGAGAGTTAAACCCAAAGCACTCCAGTAGCTTGCACAAAACTGATTTTCTGGAACCTTGAAAACTAAGTAGAGGGGATAAAAGAAACACCCTCTGAGATCCATAAGTAAAAACCATCCCCCAAACAGGTTTGCATTCTGAAATGATATGACTATTAAATCCTAATGCCCTCAAGCAGACAATTTCATTGAAACCGATCCTTAGCTGTTAGTACCCACAGACATCCAACGGAAGCAAACAAAAATTCCCATTAGCTTTAGGAAAGCAATAAAGAATTTCAATCTGCTACAAAGTATTGCAAAGTATCTATAAGGCTAACACAGACCTGACACCAAAACCCAAGAACAGTAAGAGGGGGGAAGTTTCAAGTCAATTTCACTGGCAAACATAGAAACAAAATAACAAAAAACTAAATACAGGGATGTAAAAAAAATACATGATGCACAAATTAGGTTCAGCCTAGGAATGCTAAGTAGGTTAATATTAGTAAATCATTGTAATTCACCACATTAAATGATGAAATAAAGATAATCATATCATCTTAGTAAACACACAACTCCTTAATCTGATAAAAAGTATCCATTTTTTAAAAAAAGATGCCAAATAGAATAGCTGATAAATGATTGAAAGGATTCTCTCTCAAACTTAGAACAGAGCAAACTAGCCTCAGTCCTCACTTCCAGGCAACCCTGGAAGACCGTCACCAGAGCAAAACAAACAAAAAAAATTAAATTAAATTAAAAGCATAGGGTATATAAAGGAAGAAACAAAACTATATGTTTATTTGCAGATGACCTGATTGCCTATATGTAGACTATACAGATAAATCACTAAAATTAATGAGAGATTCTCAAGGATGTTGAATAAAAACTAAAAATATCAAAAATTAAATACATTTCTGCTCATAGCATCAAACGATTTAAAAAGAAATTTTTAAAAAGCTACATTGTCATCAAATAGAAAACACATGAATACATCTATCAAAAACATGCAAAAATCTATAGATAAAAATATTATTATAAAAATTTATCAAAAACAGTATTTAAAGAAGGCATAAACAAGTCAGATACAGATACCACGTTGTAGATCGGAGGATTCGATAGCATGAAAACAATTCTCTCTAAACTGACCCACAGACTCCGTGAGGTTCCAGTTAAAATCCCAGCAGTGAGACCTGACGAGCGGATGTCCGGGTTGACTGGAACACGGAAGTCCACATATGACCGATGTCACCTGAAGAGCCACCCCCAGGCAGTGTGACACCAACGTCAGGAACCACCCGCATGTCCAGGGGATCTCAGCACCAGCTCATCAGCTCACAGAACAGACGTGTTTTTCAATCCTGTGTGTTTCATCTGACTCATCCGCGTCACGTCCGTCAGTCACTCAGGCAGAGCCAGGGAGAAGTGGTCTTCGTCTCCCCTGTTCTCTGGTTCTGGGGCTTGGAGTCCACAGCTAACTGGTGCCGGGTCTCTCGGCTCCCATCCCTCCTTTCTACGGCCACCGCGAGGTCCCCATGTGAGCGCTCGCCGGGCTCCCCTGCTCTCCCACCGTGACCTGGGCCTTCCTGCCCACTGCTCCTCACTCCGCCACCAAGCCTCCCAGACTGTCCTTGCATCTTCTCGTCTTCGTAAGCTGTGAGGGTCATCCAGCCGTGATCTGCTTTGCGTTTTCGGTGAGGCCACACCAGGGGCGTTAAAACCCTGTACGCTGCGTCCTCCAGAAAAATTTCGGGCCCAAGTTTCAATCTTTCCACACCCTCTGCTGGGTCCACGTCAGACAATTTGCCACGTCTTGTGCTTGCATAAAATTCATGAACTTCTATAGCGATACCTGTTACCTTCGTTATCTAACTCTGAAGTTTTGCCCTGCCTTTTCTCTAAGAAAGACATTATAGAGCTTCAAGAACCAGCTCAGAGGCCCCTTCCCTGAGAACCAGTCTCTAGCCCAACTGACACGCTCCTTCCTCGGTGCTACCAGGGTACCGCCGCCTTTCCCTGCCTGCAGCATCAACCAACTATTATCCACTCAAAAATAGATAAATAATACCACAACAGTGAAAAAACAAAGTAAAAATCCAGTATAACAACTATTTACATAGCATTTACTTTGCACTAGTATTACAAGTGATCGAGAGACGATTTAAAGCATGTGGGAAGACGTGCACAGGTCACATGCAAATACTGCACCATTCATGTAAGCAACGGGCACATGCTCAGATTTTGGTATCCACAGGGTTCCTGGACCAACCCCCAGCGGATACCAAGGGACGACTGTATTTTGTTCATTGCATTTTCATATTGATAGTTAAGATACTAGTTGCTTTTTCTGCAGATATTGAAATCCTTATAGGAAGGAATACACCTTGTTTGTATCCCCCGAGCATATACCTGAAACAGATCAGGTGTAAAATTCTACCTGTACTAATTTACAACGTAGAGTGCATCAGTTTACCAAGACCTTACAAACTTCATCTTTACACGTTTGATAGACTAGGTATCACTATCCGAACGTTACGGACAGGTGGACTGAAGTTCAGAAGCACTAAATAGGTAGAACAAGACAACACAATGAAACACAGAGGAGCCAAGATCTGCTCCTAGGTCTTCTACATCATATCCAGTGCTCTGTTAATTAAATTACACTGTCTGGATTCACACTTTTAATATCCATTGAACTTCATTCTCTACTATTATAAAAGCCTCAAGATCGAAACTTCCTTTGGTGATAATTTGTTTGAAAATTTAGACTCTTCATTAAAAAAAAAAAAAAAACAGTCAACATAAAATAAGTTAACATGACAAAAAGAGTAGTCCCTTACTAGATAACTCAAATAAACTGAAGGTTTGTGAAATTGAATTTTATATAGATAATTAACAATGTATACTTGTGCCACGCAGGAGAGTGTTTACAAGGATACATAAGGTTAATTAATCAATATAAGAATGTATCTGTCAAAGTGTCACGTTTTTCGTAAAATGCTTTAAACTGGAAAAACAAAAACTTTTCCTACAGTTTCTTATTCCTGTAGCCCTTGTTCTCTACATCACGGACACTGACCTCAGACTTGAGAAAACTGCTTTCCCCGACCTGTGACCCTGTTCCACTCTCCCAGCGCCCGGCTCATCTCACCTGAGAAACAACCCACCTCGCACCTTGACTCTGAAGGCAAAGTGTCCCGCGTGCTCTGACAAGCGCTTAGTCTGAGCCTGCTGCATACCTTGCCATTCTTCTTTGCAAACTGTTTTCACTGGTACAATGTGATGCGAAAAGAGAGATGGGAAATTAGGCATAAAGTGCTTTCAAAGCTAATTAATTCTGGCAAAGACAAGTCGGGAAACTGCAGGGTCTGCTGCCGCCGCTGCAGGCTGGTGGCTGCCAGGGCTCGGCTGAAACCTTGAAACACCTGAGCAAGAGCGACCTGACCTGGGAGACCTGCAAGCACCTCCCCTTCCGCTCTGTGGACTGCAACTTCCTGCAACTTCCGAGTTGCTCTTGCTTGCGGGTCAGGGACCGTGGGATTCAGAAAGCTCTGAGGCTCCAGCGGCCTTAGAGATTTCCGAGCCTGGGACGCTGAGTTCTATGAAAACCAAATGGTGTCAGGTTCACACACAGATACAACGGCAGAGCCGCCAGAGCTCACGTCTCTTGACGACCTGTGCAGCCTGCCTTCCGGTCTCCATGCCACCGCCCAGATCATTTAAAGAATGCAAAAGTTAGGCCAGGCTCGGTGGCTCACACCTGTAATCCTAGCACTCTGGGAGGCCGAGGTGGGTGGATCCCTCAAGGTCAGGAGTTTGGAACCAGCCTGAGCGAGACCCCGTCTCTACTAAAAATAGAAAGAAATTAATTGACCAACTAAAAATATATAGAAAAAATTAGCCGGGCATGGTGGCGAATGCCTGTAGTCCCAGCTACTCGGGAGGCTGAGGCAGGAGGATCGCTTGAGCCCAGGAGTTTGAGGTTGCTACGAGCTAGGCTGACACCACGGCACTCTAGCCTGGGCAATAAAGTGAGAGTCTGTCTCAAAAAAAAAAAAGTTACATGTACCCCTCAAAATCACAGTGGAACAGTACAAATAAAAAGAACAGGCATTTGATGCATTTGTTACTGGTGTTTGTTTTGGCTTCTCTGGACCTGCACACAAAGAAAAAGTGAACCAAGTATCTTGTATTTACGAACAAGGAAATAGTATGGAGAGAATAGCACTCGATTAGGTAATGTGGGAAAATACGACAAGTTGAGCTTTTTCTTTTTTTTTTTTTTTGAGACAGAGTCTCACTCTGTTGCCCGGGCTAGAGTGCCGTGGCGTCAGCCTAGCTCACAGCAACCTCACACTCCTGGGCTCAAGTGATCCTCCTGCCTCAGCCTCCCGAGTAGCTGGGACGACAGGCATGCGCCACCATGCCCGGCTAATTTTTTATATATATTTTTAGTTGGCCAATTAATTTCTTTCTATTTTTAGTAGAGACGGGGTCTCACTCTTGCTCAGGCTGGTTTCAAACTCCTGACCTTGAGTGATCCTCCCACCTCAGCCTCCCAGAGTGCTAGGATTACAGGCGTGAGCCACCTCGCCCAGCCTGTCAGTGTGTTTTGAGTGTATCAGGTGTATGAGCAAACAGCCAAGAGAAGGCCACCAAGGAAATGCTTCTATTGGTTGCCTTTGGTATCTTTTCAAAAAAAAAGGTCTACGTAGGGGTTTTATCTTCTCAATCAAAAGGTTTAGAAGACTTGACATAGGAAGGTATGTTTAGGAATGGGAAGAAAAAAGACCTTTATCCCGCAAACATTTTAATAAAGATCATCTTTCCACAAATAAGTAGTTGCAATTAAAAAAACCTTCCTCAATATTTAAACTCCGATAGTCTTTATACTACCATGAATAAAGATGATAAAGTGTTTGCTACATTCCAAAGTGATATGTTCTTTACATTCCTTTAATTCGTATATTAACACCAAGACGATCATAAGATCATCAGCGTCTATAAACCAAAAAACTGAAACATAATGGGGTTAAACAGCTTGCCTAAGCCACACACAGTTACCATGCGGGAGGTTCCGTATTGGCACCTCACTTCGAAGCCCAAGTGTATAATAGATCATTATTCTGCTTCTCTGAAACCTTAAAAAATAATTGTTGAAGCCAACTCCAATTTGCAAGAAGGAAGGAAGGAAGGGAGGGAGGGAGGGAGGAGGAAGGAAAAGAGGGAGGGACAAACTGTGGCAGCACAGAGTCCAGAGTTCTGGATTCGAATTCTGATTCTACCCTGGGTGACACAAGCGAGTTATCTGAAAATACTTAGGAACGCCACTCAGTACAGAGATGAGATGTATATGGGATGCTTGGTTTTGAAGCACACAGTTTGAGTATGAAGACCTACTCCACTTCTGAGTTCCATTATATAGGCTACAGATTTACACCTACTGGCAGTATTTTCCTCATGGACCACACTGCAGGGGTACCATACGATCACCCTCTTCCTGCCATGCGCTAACTCTTGGTCACTAGTTCCCCTGAAAACTGCTCACAGATCCCCGTCCAGACAGACACACAAGGCGACCCAAGGCCCCTGACGTAGGTCTCCAATTCTAGTACCCATCCCGGGTGGCAAATCCCAACCACCCTGACCCTGGAGCCTGCCTGCCGGCCACAGTCCACACAGGTCCAGATATATATTAATGCTATTTCTTCTCCTGGGACTAAAAAATAAACATATGGAAAAGAAAAATTTCCCCTAGTTCTTAGGTAGAAAGAAAGAGGCAGATTTTGTTCTTATCCACTTGTTACAAAACAAGTACAAGCAGGAATTCTTCCTCTTAGAAAACATGATAATTGGCTAAAAGTAACATGTTTCCTTCAAAGAAACTGTATTACTTGCATAGTAAATATTGCATGGAGTATACACTTCAGGGTGGCCAGACTTCCCACCCTTAGGAAACCAGGCTGGAGTTTCCAGAGGTGTATCTAACCCCATTAGCCTGAAAAGTTTCCAAGCCTTTGACTTCAAGGCTTTTAAACAAGTTAGGATTGGAAAAGATGAAGGCATTTGAGTGACCTCACACGGCATGTGTGTTTTCTAGAACAAAGGCATCTGCACGTCATTCACATGCAGAGTGCACACTGCAAACCACTCTCCTACGTCACGGCATTCGAAAGGATGTTCTGTGCTGGCTTGAGCTCATGATCACGAGTTCCATGAATACTCACGAGCAAATCTACAGTGTGCAACCATGTGACACGTGAGCACACGGATGTCAGAGCCTGTGGCAGCAGAGGGCACCGGTGACCGGGTCCCAGCACACCCAGCCCGTCCCTGCCCTCACAGAGCCTGTGTCCCGAGTCACGTTCTCAGGGCAACACGCAGCCATGTCTCCCTGTGTTAATTTAGCCCTCGAATATTTCCCAGACCCTGTTAAAGTTAGCCGTTTGCATTTCATTTGTTTCGTACATAATCAGGGCGTTTCATTTGTAATCCCTCAAACTTAGAGCATCCTCCCTGGACAGAAAGCTCCATGATGCCGTGTCGGTCTCACTCCGACAACACGGTGTGCAGCTCACACAACGCAAGGACACGGAGGGTAAGGTGTGTTCTCCACGAAGAAAATCGTAAGGGGGGCCAGGCGCGGTGGCTCACGCCTGTCATCCCAGCACTCTGGGAGGCCGAAGCGGGAGGATCGCTCAAGGTCAGGAGTTCGAGACTAGCCTGAGCAAGAGTGAGACCCCGTCTCTACTAAAAACAGGAAGAAATTAATTGGCCAACTAAAAATATATAGAAAAAATTAGCCGGGCATGGTGGCACATGCCTGTAGTCCCAGCTACTCGGGAGGCTGAGGCAGAAGGATCGCCTGAGCCCAGGAGTTGGAGGTTGCTGTGAGCGAGGCTGACGCCACGGCACTCTAGCCCGGGCAACAGAGTGAGACTCTGTCTCAAAAAAAAAAGAAAAAGAAAAAAATCGTAAGGGGTGTGTGCCACGGCACAAACACTGCCACTCCAATGGACAGTCTCACCACAATGGTGCTGGCTGCAGAGCCTGGGTAAGGGGTTTCAAAAAAGGAAAGTCACTTCAAACA
>CAUYPO010136021.1:0-21263 GCA_963574435.1 Cheirogaleus major
TAATCCTAGCACTCTGTGAGGCCGAGGTGGGAGGATCATTTGAGCTCAGGAGTTTGAGATCAGCCTGAGCAAGAGTGAGACCCCGTCTCTACTAAAAAATAGAAAGAAATTAGCTGGACAACTAAAAATATATAGAAAAAATTAGCTGGGCATGGTGGTGCATGCCTGTAGTCCCAGCTACTCGGGAGGCTGAGGCAGAAGGATTGCTTGAGCCCAGAAGTTTGAGGTTGCTGTGAGCTAGGCTGACGCCACAGCACTCACTCTAGCCCAGGCATCAGAGTGAGACTCTGTCTCAAAAAAAAAAAAAAAAAGAAAAAAAAAAAGAAAAAGAAAAATCAGATGGAATAAACAGAATACAAGTAATAAAGTGGTAGACCTAAAAGCATATCAATAATTTCTTTAAATATAAATTATTTAACACACCAACTAAAAGATACCAATTGTCAGAATGGATTTTTAAAAATGTGCCTACTGAATGGATTTTAAAAAATGATAAACTGCATGTTAAAAGTAAAAGTATGGATAAAGATATACCATGCACACACTAGTAAAAAGAGAGGGTAGCTATAAAAGAAAAATAAGACTTCATAACAAAGACAATTACCAGAGATAAAGGGGATATTTCATAATAAAAGTCCAGTTTACCAAGAAGATATAACAATCCTAAATGTGTATGCACTTAACTACAGAGCTTCAGAATACATGAGACAAAAACTCACAGAACCAGTAGGAAAAATAGGTGAATCCATACTTATAGTTGGAGGCTTCAACACTCCTCTCTCAGTAAGCTATAGAACTAGTAAACAGAAAATCAGCAAGGTTGTTGTAGAACTGAACAATACCATCAACTGGCATTTCAGAATAGTCCATCCAACAAAAGGAGAATACACATTCTTTTCAAGTGCACATGGAACATTCACCAAACTAGGCCATATCTTGCTTCATAAAACAAAACCTTAACAAATCTAAAAGAGTTAAAATCACGCAAAGAAAGGATATGGAGAGCAAACATGCACATGTATATATAATCAACATCATTAGCCATTAGAGAAATGCAAATTAAAACCACAATGAGACATCACTACACCTGTTAGAATGGATAAAGTAAAAAATAACACCAAATGCTAGCAAGAATGCAAAGAAACAGGGAACCTCATATATTGGTGGTGTGATTATACAATGGTACAGCCATTCTGAAAAATAGTTTCACAGTTTCTTATAAAACTAAACATGCACTTACCACATGACTCAGCAATTGGACTCTTCAGCATTTATCCCAGAAAATGAAAACCTATCTTCACAAAAAAAGCATGTACATGAAGGTTCACAAGAGCTTTCTTCATAATAGACCCACATTGGGAACCACACAATTCTTTCAATAAGTGAATGATGCAACAAACTCTGGTATATCCATGAAATCCAATACTACTCAAGAATAAAAAGAAATAAACTTGATCCATGCAACACCTTGTAGGATCTTAAGAGCATGAAACCATGAAAAAAAGCCAATCTCATAAAAGGTTATACATTATATGATTTCACATATATAACATTCTCAAAATATAGACCTGGAGAACAGATTAGTGATTGGCACCAGTGGACAGGAATGAGGTGAGGGGATGTGACTAAGAAGGGGTAGCACAACTGAGTTCCGCTTGGTGATGAGACAGCTCTACGTCAACGATGGTGGTGCTGCTGTTATACCATACTGTGCTTGAGATCAAATGGCATGAACACACACATGAGTGCATGTCAGAACTGTGAAAACTGAACAAGGTCTGTAGTCTAGCAATAGTGCCCAGCGCCAACTCCCTGGCTGTGACAGTGCACTGCTGTTACATGACATGAGATATCACCAGTAGAGGCAGATGGTGAAGCATCCAAGCGATGGTATCTATTATTTTTGCAACTCCATGTGAATCTAAAATCAATTCAAAATAAAAAGTTAAGAAGAAAACTAGCAGCAAAAAGATTAGAAACATCCCGATGTCCATCCACAGGGGGCTGCATGAATAAACTCCAGTGCACCCACACAGTGTATACAAACACAAAATCATAAAGACCGCATCTGTGAACTGGTGTGAGAGAAAACAGCAAGATGCAGGGCACTGGAGAGAAGGCACTGCCTACCATGTGGGAAAGAAAGAGACACAAGAATGGACCAGGACATGGATTTGCTTCCTTTTACAATGCGAACAGGAAGGACAAGGCAGAAGCTGATGCGGATGGTGATCTTTAGGGAGGGAGTGGGAAGGAGCTTGAGGGGATCAATGGGAGCCAGACTGCTCTGTGAAGACTTTGGTTTTCACTTTTTAATTATGTAAGTCCTGACATAATCAAAATCTGCAATTAAATTAAAAGAACAGAAACCCTAAAACTTAACACAAATAAATCTGAATTATATCACTTTGATTCTATAACCACACAGAGAATAATTATCACAATGGACTTTCAAACAAAACACTTTGACTATAATTTCTCAGAGATCTCTACTCTGACAACCAGAACAAGTGCAAAGAAAACAACCTTCACATGATAACTGGGGAGGATACCCAACAGAAGGCCAAAGAATCACATTTATATTAGCATAAGGTCAGCCAAATCCATAAAAAAAGACATTCCCATTTAACAATGGGCAAAATACTGGAAGCTGGACCTTATTCCTTCCAGTCAAGCACTTTATAAACATTTTCACTCCATTATCAACGCACTGCCTGCGCTAGGTACTACTGTCCTCCCATTCTCCCAGAGAACAGTGAGGCACAGGGAAAGTTAAGTGAGTCCCCAAAGCCACAGGGCTAAGGACAGAAGCAGACAGTGCATGGTGGAGGTGCAGAGTCTGAGCTTCTACCCTGCCCACTTTCCCATCCATCTGACCCCTGCTGTCCTCCCCAAAGGAGCTGGCAGCCACCTGCCAGGCCCATTGGCCTTCCCCAGCTGTTTCAAAGGGCCTTGTCCAACCTATTGCCTGTGGTGGTTCTACCTGCCTCTGCCTTGGCCTTTCGCCCTCTGCCTTTGTATTGCTTTCTCTCTTCCTTTAATCCCCTTTCCAATGGGGCTAAGAAGTGACAGCAGGAGGAAGACAGGAGGGAAGACTATTGTCAAACCTCTGCACCCATTCAGCCTCCACCCCAGAGCAGGTACTGTGTGGAGCATAAGACTGAGAGATTTAAGCGACAGGCCATTCCCAGATTCCTGCCAGCAGAGAGTGACCAGACAGCCATAGCACTGCCAGCTTGGAGAGAACTTCTGGGGAGACTAAGTGTACCCCTGAGGGTACAGCCTAACTGGCAACTGCTGCAAAGCCACAGCTGGATTCATGAATGATCAACAGAAAGGGGCAATAAAAACCCAAACTGCCCCCCACAGAAATGCCCATGTCCACAGCCTAGGAGGGAGGGCTAATTGAATACTTACAAGCATGTCCTCAGTGTCCACTGAGGTGTCCACAGTGTTTTACTGACACCTAGAACCAAAGATATTGCTGGTAAAGTAACTGATGGCAGTTAGAATGCAGTCATCTCAATAAATCCAACAACTGTTTCTAAAGTTCTTGACTATATTTGTTCTCTCATTCAGTGAACATTCATTCTAAGTACCTTCTTTTTTTGCCAAGCACTTGAGATTCAGACATGAATAAGAGGGACTATTTGAGAAGCTTGCACACAAATAACCTTAACACAGCAAGATAAATCCTTTTTTCTTTTTCTTTTTTTTGAGACAGAGTCTCACTCTGTTGCCCAGGCTAGAGTGAGTGCCGTGGTGTCAGCCTAGCTCACAGCAACCTCAAACATTTTTGGGCTCAAGCAATCCTCCTGCCTCAGCCTCCCTAGTAGCTGGGACTACAGGCATGCGCCATGATGCCCGGCTAATTTTTTCTATATGTTTTTAGTTGGCCAATTAATTTATTTCTATTTTTAGTAGAGATGGGGTCTCACTCTTGCTCAGGCTGGTTTCGAACTCCTGACCTTGAGTGATCCGCCTGCCTCGGCCTCCCAGAGTGCTAGGATTACAGGCGTGAGCCACCACGCCTGGCCAAATCCTTTTTTCTTTTGTTGAGACAGGATCTTGTTCTGTTGCCTGGGCTAGAGTACAGTGCCATCATCATAGTTCAATGCAGCCTCCAACTCCTGGACTCAAGGGATCCTCCCATCTTAGCCTCCCAAGTAGCTAGGACTATGGATGCATGGTACCATGCCTGGCTAATTTTTAAAATTTTTTTCTAGGGACAGGATCTTTTTACATTGCTCAGGCTGGTCCTGAACTCCTGGCTTCAAGCGATCCTCCCACCTCAGACTCCCAAAGTGCTAGGATTACAGGTGTGAGCCACCATGCCTACCCAAGATAAATCCTTTAATAGCGATTTGTATATGCCGTAGGAGCCTGAGGCGGATGATGGTGGTAGATATGAACTGAGCCTTAGATGATGAGTAGGAATTTGGCAAGCACACAGGGGAAAAGTACAGTCCATGCAGAGGGAATAACACAAGCAAAGACACACAGGTCTGGGAGAGCTTGAAGTGTGTGGTGAAATGGCAAGCAGTCCTGGCTACCTTTACGGATGAGAAGGAACCCCAAGGGAGGTAAGCTGGTGTTCCCTTCCTGGATGAGAGATCCTCTGATGTTTCAGGCACAATGTCAGAGTATAAGAGCCTCCAATTCTATTCAGCACATATGGTATGAATAACAGGGTTGTTACCTAAGACTTGATTCGAATTTTTTCTGAGGCTGTTCCCTGGTCCACCACGTGTGACAGACCCTAGACTGTCACCTGGTGGGATTCCGGGTTAAACAGTTTATAGGGCTGGAACACAGCTGTCATGGTCTTTGCTCTCCTACCAATTCTTTGAGGTCCAGTTCTAATTACACATCCTGCCCCATGCCCTTTTGAAGATTCTCAGATTCCCAAATGGCTAGACTCCCATGCTTATCTTTGGCATGGAATGTCTACAACACTTTATGTTGTTTCTTCTCCCCACTAGAAGGTGAGCTCCCTGGAGCCATGGTGTGAGCCATCTTCAGTCCTGAATCACCTCAAATCATCCAGCACAGAGCTTTGCAAACAGAAGAAACTCACAGAAGGAGCCCAGGAACTATTTGCTGAATGAATAAATAAATGAACAAAAACTTGTTATTTTTTTTCTTTGCTCAACTACTATTCTTTAACTTCTTGGGATAAAAAGGGGGACTAAAAAGGAGGTTTCAGTTTGGAACAGACATTTCTTTTTATTTTTTAAATTAAAAAAAATTTCTTGAATTCTCTGCTGCTTGAATCAGAATGGAACAGACATTTCTTAACATTTCTCCCATTTCACCTTTTCCAGCACAAGCCCTATAGGTATAAAATCTAACTTGACTTTCCAAAAGTCTAACTTGACTTTCCAAGGTAGACATGGGAAGAGGCTGGCTGCAAAGCAGTTCAAGAAGTACACACCAAGTAAGCACAGCTTCTCTCATCAAATTCTAGACTCCCTAAAAAGTGAGCCCCCAAGGTCTGCAGAAGCAAGTAAGGAAGATAAGGAGTCTCCCCCATGTGCCGAGCTATGCAGGTTACAAAATGCTTTCACGTGTGCACTGAGAGCTACCAAAGGCAGAGCCACCTGACAGACTAAGGAAGTGAAGGAGCCATAGAAGAGAAAGCACTTGCCAAAGTCACAGAGGTAGTTAAAGGCAGAGTTGGGAAAAAAGCCCCATCCCCTAACTTCCTAACTCCGAGCCCACAGACCTTTCCAATCCAAATGAAAGCTGCCTATCTAGAACATAAAGTAGTTGTTACACCGAATTCCCTAAATCCAATGGCTGAAGGATAAATACAGTCAAGAAGAAAGTTTACTAAGAGGTAGTTTCATCCCAGGTTTCCAAAGGACCTTAGAAATAATCAGCATTTATTTCTAACCACTCTCACCCACCAGCCAGGATTGGTGAACCATGCTTCTAAACAGGTGTGTGTATGTGGGTGTATGTGTATTAAAGCCTTAGAGCACTTTCTCCTGAGCAACTGACATTATCTGGTCCTTGTTAAATAGTAAGAGGCAGCACTTAAAACAATTCCCCTCTTCAGAATCAGGGGAGTTAAAAATTCATTTAGAATGAGCTGATTGTCAAGAGTGTAAGAGGCCCCAATTCTGTTCAGCAGTGAAAAACCCAGAGGTCAAAAGAGGTGAATGATTTAACACCTAACCCCCCTGCAGAGTAAGAACTAACCCAGTGTTCCGATTTCTGGGTTCCTGCAGGTTCCCTCAAGCCTGCTGCTGAGGCACACCCATTTTCCTAAGAGCACACGTTTGCTAGACTGTGCCAGGCTCAGTCTAGATACTTCCATCCATTAGTTCTCATTCATTCACTCAATGGGTAAGTGTGGACTGAATGTACATTGCGGATACTACAGAGATTAAAAAAACTGAGACCGGACCTTAGAGATTCATTGAGCTCATCCTTACGTCAGTTTCCTGAAGAGCCCCCCTACCTGAGGGTCCTACCCTGGGAAACTGTTCAATCATCTCTGCTGTGAGAACGGAATGGTTAGGAGGGTTCGACTCTCGGCTCTGCCATTTACCAGCTGTGAGGTTCACTTCGCTGAACCTCAAGTTTTCTCATCCGTAAAGTGTTGATAATAATGGCACCTACTCCACAAGGCTGTTAGCAGGCTGGGATTACGAACAATACTTGGAACTTGCTATAAGAGGTCGGCATCAGATACCGCAGCTCCTATGGTGTTTTTGGGTTTGACAGAAAAGAACTGATGACGGAAGAGGACAGGAGAGATTAGCAGGAGATGCGACAGCGACGCGGTCGTCAGAGTTCCAAGAGGCTCCGCGGCCTCCCCCCTGGCCTCCCCCTCTGAAAGGTCCGCAGGGACAGGCCAGAGCCCCCAAAACCTCGAAGCGGTGGAGGGGAGCTGAACGGCCCCAGCCAGGGTTTTGAACCTTGCGCGGCCGAGGAACCCGTGAGGGCCGCGACCGTGGCCCGAACCCTGCTTGGCCTCCCCAGTTCCAAAACTCAGTATGACGGCGGCGGTGGCGAGTCCGTACCTCGGCCGCCGCAGCTCCACCCGGAGCCTCCGAACAGCTCGCTTCCGGCGCCGGGCTGGCAAGCCGCCGGGCCGCGGCTCGAGAGCCTCCTGGCGGCAACGCGCCCCGCGAGCACTAAAGTTCCGAGCCTTCCACAGGCCGCGACACGCCCTCCCGTGGCCCCGCCCCTTATCTTCGCGGAAACTCGCGACCCACGGGCTGGGGCTCTGGTTGCCATGGCGACCCTGACCCGGGGACTTTGGAATCAGGAGCTCGGGTGGGTCTGCTGTCCTGAGCAAGCCTACCCTTTTCCTGAGACCCATGAATGAAAGAAAGGATTACTAACTGCAGCTTCACACGCCTCCCTGCGGTTCTGAGTGCGACCTGCTTTATGATGAACATTGTAGGATGATTTCTAGGGGTGGGGGGCGTGAGTATTTGGTCCTCCTGCTTCTTTCTTACCAGTCCCTCCTCAGGACCCAAGGACTGGGAGCAGGGCAGAGGAGGCCAGCGAATGCCTAGAGACTGAGGCCTCTCGCCCTGCCCTCCCTAAGCCACAGGACTGATGCCTCCAAACTGCCTCTTCCAAACTGATCCCCTGGAATCCTGAGTGTGGTCCATCAGGTAGATTCCTGGGAGCAAGGAGGGACCTCAGCCAAGCTCCTGTAGATGGAGCCCAGGACCCAACCCCAGTGTCCCCAACCCCTGGGTCCCTGGCTTCCCACGGGAGGACAGCTGAAGACTCCCCACAAGCACAGTGAGAATGCTGCTCTGGAGGACAGAGGCTGGGGGCTCCCCTCAGCCACACATGGTCTAGCCTTGGGCCCCCTCGCGACACTAAGGAAGCAAGTGACCCAGGGTGAAGCCTCAATTCCCCTTGGGTAAGTCACAATCCTTCAGTTTCCTCTGTTGAAACTAGGAGGAAGGACCCTAGCTGGAGAAGGTCACCAATTGAGGGAAGATGTTAAGGCTCAGAGAGTGTGATAGATCCAGACTGTCAAGGAGCTTTGGAGAGGGGTCAGGGGAGTGGGGGGTTAACAGAACTAAGGGCCAGGCCTCCGGGGAGCAACCCACTCTTCCACCCTTTCCAGATTTGTTAATTCCCTCTAGTGAAGAAATATTGCAGGAATGTGGGGGGTGTTGCTTAGGGTAGAGCAAGGAATAAATGTGGGTGTGGGGGTAGCTCTTGGGTCTCCTGTTCTTCAAGGGACAGGCCCTGGCCTTGGGTCTGTAGCTGTACCACTGATGCTCTGGGTGATAAGGTCAAGTCACTTCTCTCTGAGCCTCATTTTCCTCGAGTGGAAAATGGGGACAAGGTAATATTAGATATAATATAAGGGAATATTAGACATATATATTAGATATAAAATAAATATAACGATTGTTATTAAATTTTTTGTGTAGGCATTGAAGTTGGAGAGATTGGGGATGTGGGACAAGCAACAGAACTGTAACTTACTCATTAAGGCATTTCTGGTGGGACTGACAGGCGCTGCGATATAGAGGTTCAGAGTGCGGATGCTGGCGTCAGGACTGGGTCTCCTACCTATTCGGTGGACATGCTGTCTCCTCCTCTTTTGAGTGGGAATTTTGATAATACCTCCTCTGAAGATTGATATTGGGATTAAATGAACCCTTGGATATGAAAGTGTGTTTGGAAGTTGGATGGGCCTGTGGTGCTTGATTTTGGGGCTAGTTCAAGCTGAGAAGAGCTGGGAGGTGTGTGTGTGTGTAACCCTCAACGTTTGGGCCAAACTTAGAGATTGTTTCTTGTTCTGGACATATTCTCTTTCTCTGCCAATGCTCAGCAGAGGTTTGTAAAGTTCAGACTCCTAGGGTGCCAGGCTTCCTCCCCAGTGGGGGGTGCCATGCACATCCTCTGTCCATATTTCCCATCTCCGTCCTCTAGTTAATCCAGACCCCAAATCAGGCCATTCTTAACTTTCTCCAATTTGTGCCCCCCACCTCCCAGCCCCCTTGCCCCTGAATCTCCTCCTCTTCCTCCTGAGGTCCCTTCTCCCAAAGTCTTCCTCTCTGAGATGGCCAGCCATTCCTCATTGGTTAATGGCTCATGGCAGGGTAAGCTTGTCTTCCTCAAATGGTGGATGTTCGAAAGGTGTGACCTGGTGGAAGGAGAGAGCTCACCCCTGAGCTGTGTGCCCTTGGGCACAGTGCCCTCCCTCCCAGGGATGCAATTTCCCTCCGTTCAAATCCACGGAGGGCGGGGGCGCAGCTGTCCTGTGGAAAAAGGCCTTGTGATGTGTACGGTGTCTGCGTTTCCACATGTGCATTTATTGTTATTGCTCAGTATAGTGTTGAAAAGGCAGACAAATCCCATTAGTTACAAAGAGCACAAGCCAGAGATACAGAGAAATAAAGAGTGTACAATAAGAGCACAGTCACTTCCCAGCCCCGATTTTCCCAGAGCCCCCAGAGCCCTGGCAGCTTGTGGAAGCTGGAGGCGGCACCATCCCTCGCTACTCTGTTATAAAATATGTGCACACAAGAGTTAGCAAAGTGTGGTGACCCCGAGAGAAAGGTCCAGGAGGGAGAGCACCGCAGGCATTACAAAACAGACGTGGGGGCTGAGAAGGGCAGTCCTCAAGCAGCCTCAAATATCTTGTTTTCGGTGGATGGGTGATGGCTGCTGCCCAGGGTGGGTATGATCGCCACGCTGAAATCAGGAGAGCTTGATGTGGAACGTGGAAAAGACTTGGGGACTCCTGCTATTGTCTGATTTCTGCCCTGGCTCTGGAAGGCCCCAAAACCTTCAAGAAATGTCCCTCCCTCCAAGATCCGCTAATCGTGGCATTTCGGATGCTGTGGGAGGAGAGGGACTTGGGTGGGAGGCTGTCAGAGTGCACCAGGTTGGCAGCCTCTTGTAGGTAGAGCAGGAATAGGCCGAGGGGAGCAAGGGTGCTTAGCAAGTCCAGGCAAGACATGTCCGCACCCCAAAGTGCTGAACTCCGATGCACAGAGCAAGAGGCGACCCCCACTTCAAACTGAACCAGACCAGACCAAAAGTCAGTCCAGGCAAGGGAGACAGGAAAGTTTCTCTGTGCTGAGAATTAGAAGCACAGACACCTTGGCCACGTGTTCTTTCCCAGCTCCGGGTCTGAGAGAAACCCGTTTCTCACCTGGGCCTGGGGTAGATGGAGAGTCCACCCCAGCACAACCAAGGTGGGTGACTTTGGTTCCCAAGCTGAGATGGCATGGGGACTTGGTGGCCTCTCATGTCAACTCCCGGGCTTTAGGGGACAGGTGAAATGATGGGAGGGACATCAGGCTTTCTCATGAGTCAAGATGCCCTTTTTGTCCCTCCTTACAGGACACACTCTGTTTTGTAGCCCTGAGTGGTCGGTAATGACTGCGGGGGAAGATGATGGCACACAGATGACAGGGCCCACAATGTGGGGTACAAGTGGGGGCGGGGTAGAGGACTTGGTAGCATTTTAAAGTTGACTTGGAAGAACAGATGTCAGAGAATACCAGGACATTTGTAAAAGAAGAGTGAAAGGGATTTGTCCTACCACATAAAAAATAATTATAAAGTAACAATAATTAAAACTGTATGGCTGCTGCCAGATGGGACAGCCAGGTAAGGGGACAGAAGAGAAATTCCAGAAATAGACCCAAGTCTCTGTACGCTGCCAGCATGTGGAAAAGGTGGTATTTCAACACAGTTAGGGAAAAGGTGGGTCTTCAACAACTGGGGGACCCAGGACAAGACAAGTGCAGAGTCCTTAATCCAGTGCAGCAATTGTCATCAGAAGCAGGGCGGCCTTGCTCTTGTCAGCTCTCTGCTGTACTGGGGACAAGGGGACAAGGGGCCATGGTGAGGGTGGCAGGAGCAAAGGAGGCTGCTCCTGAGTTAGGGAAAGCTCTCTCTGAGTGGTAAAAAGGAAACTCCTCAGAGCTCTCCCCGCCACTTCCTCAGGTGGGTGATGCTGCGTGCCAGGAGTCCCCAGATGGGCCTGCTGCTCTTCTCCCATGTGTCGTGGGGGAGACAAGCTGGGGAGCTCAGGCTCAGAACGGAGTGTGCCACCTTCTCCTGGAGCCCTTGTCCAGAGGGCAGAAAAGAAGCTAGTTTGCAGTCCCAAACTAGAAGAAAGTTACATTACAGAGTATATATTTACTATGTTCTGCTTGGTGGTGTTTTTTTGCCCATTTTTTTTTAAACCTTTCAGAACCACACTGCAGGCGTCAGAAGAATCAGCAACTGAAAGCATAACCATTGCATACTATTAAATGAACAGAGACGGTGAATTCTTTATTTACAATTATTGTCTAGATAAAAAAATTCATAAAAACAGATGAATGGTCATAAATTATTTACCCCCTAATGGGGTGAACTGCCAAACGTACCCCATGCTACTAGATATAGGACGCAGAGTGCAAGCTTTATGTACTACAGTGAGTTCTGACAAACCAACCATCTCCTGCATGTGAAGGTGTGTGTGCAGGTGTGAGTGAGGGTGTGTGTGCAGGTGTGAGTGAGGGTGCGTGTGTGAGCGTCCGTCGTTCCTCATGAGAGAAGCCCAGTGCTAATGTTGGTGGCCTTCCATCACTCCGAGTTCCCCGAGCTAGGCTCCACTCAGAGGACCCCTCCTTTTTCCTTGTGTCCTGGCTCCAGATGAACAGGGAGCATGGTGTGCAGGCAGAACTATCCTGAGGTCATGGAATGAGGTCACAGACACGAGTGAACAAAAAAAGGGAAGATGGCAAACTGTGAGAAAGGAAACCCCCAAAACACCATGTTCCAAGGCTGCCCCATGTCTTAGATGTGCAGGTCTTTCCTTCCTCGGAGGAGAGCAGCAGGCTGGTTTTGGTGGTGTTTGTGCCGGAATCCAAGGAGCACGTCTGAGGACTGGTCACCCCTCTGGGTGTGCAGTGTCCTCTGCTGGATACATTCAGAGATATTTCTTCACAACATTCAGGTAGTGCTCTCCGAAAAGAAGGTCCTCTTACGGAAGGATTTTGCCAGGTGGGATGGGCTGACTTTGAACCCCAACCCTCAAGTTTTTCCACAGCCATCCCGATGTAGGCCCTCCCAGCTGACTATGGCTCTTTTCCCAAGTGGCTCTCATCTTGTTTGTGGAAGAGTTCTCTGGGCCTGGAGATGGAGAGGGACACACGGCAACTGCGGGAAGGGTCACCATGAGGAATGGATTTCGCAAGTGAGGCGGAAAGTGTTTGGCTTTCCTCAAAGCATGGGACATCATGGATCACGGCATTCAAAATGTCTTTTGCACTGTACAAGTTTATGGAAAAAGGTTGTATGCTGAAAAGTCTCAAAGCAAACTTTGTATTAAATACAAAAGTTCCTTTATGAAAAATGCTGAGACCCACAAAGTGCTTAGCAGTTAAGAGGCTGACATACAATTGAATAAGCTCTTATCAAGTGGGGTTGCTACTGTCTTGGGGGAACATAACCACCTTCTCTTGCCTGTGATACCGCAGGGTTTCAGAATGGCTTTTCTGTCTGGGAAAGCAAGACTTGCTGTTAAAAGGCTACAGTATATGTTGTGACTACAGGAAGACAATTTGGTTTAAAAATCACACTGAATACATCTCAATATACACATCATAAGGTTCATTCGGATCTAAATAGTGCAGAGAAAAAGGCTATTCTTCAAAAATAAAAGCAACAAGCCATACTGATCCTCATCCAATATACCAACAGCTCATACGCTGCCATTTATAAGGAAATAAACCTTTAAATTACTAACTAAAAAAAATCAACAGAATAGCATTTATAATATTTCAACACTACCTCAATCTCTGCACAGACAGAGCCAAAGAGAACATATGTTTGAAATGCTCCTGGTAAACTCAGGTTAAGTGTCACTGAGAGAAAAGTCTCTGACCAGAGCTTTGCAGGTCCTGGCAGCCGTGGGCCGGGGTGGCCGCCAGATTGCACACCCAGGAAGCCTTCTCTCCTCCTCTCCCTTCGTCTACAGAGCATGTTGTTCAACCCTCAGGATGGATACTTCGTAGCATGTGGCTTCTGCCTGAGCCTCCTGCGGTAGTGACATTATTGAACGGAAATAGCAGGCAAAAATCAGAGCATGGCTATCGTAAAACACCAAGGATGCAATCCAGGGAAGTGTCTGTTGGGCTGAGCTGTTTCCATAGCATCTCAGCCACCAGTGTTCTTAGACCGTACAAATAGCCAAAGACATTATCTACAGGTTTGTAAACAAATTACATTCTTCTTTTGGGACATAAATAAGTTAAAATAGAGCAATTTAAGCAGAAACAAGGCAACATGCCGGCAAAGAAACTTTATATATCCACGTATATATATATTTATATATATATATATATATATATAACTACCTATCTATATGGACGTATACAGTCTTGGAGGAGTATACGTTGATATAGATACAAAGAAATAGATATAACCTTGTGAGTGTCTATGAAGTTCTTGAGTTCCATCGGTGCAAATCTACTAGGCGAGTTAAGCTCTGCAATTTCAAAAAATTATTAAATGAATCTATACAACTGAGACCATGCTGCGCAAGCATTTCAAAAACTCACAGACCAGTGGGTTGGATAAATAGTCTCAGAAAAGAGTCTGTTTGCAGTTCCCGCCTAAGAAAACAAACAAACAAAAAACCCCTCCCCAAGCCCCCAAAAACCAAACAAGGGGAGGATTGAAAGTGTACAGTACATTCATGCAGGGGACATGGTGGCCGGGCGGGTGCATGGCTGGTCCATGTTTGGGCAGCAGCCAGGAAGGGCTTGTTTTGGAAAAAGCGCTCAGTCCCCTAAGCCCCAGTGGAGATCCTGCCCCTTGCCACAGAGTGAAAAAGAGTTCAAACAGCATCGCAGCCAGAGAAAGGGTCTGTTGATGGAAACATTGTTTTTCTCTCCAGTATTTGGTTTCCTGTTGTTGCTTGTTGCTGCTTGGGTGAGTTAGGTGCCTGGAGGGGTGGGTGCCCAGGAGGCAGGTGGCGGTGGAGTCCGTGAGGGCCGGCAGGTGGGGGCAACAGGGTCCTCAGCTAAAGCGATGTCTCCAGGCTGTGGATGGGGCTCCCTGGACTCGAAGAGGTAGCTGATTTGCTTGTGTCGGTCGTCAGGTTGATCCCGCTGTCGATGGCGCTGTTGTTCTTGTTGAGCGATGACGGCGGGCTCGAGTTCTGCTTGAGCGCGGCATCTTCTTCCAGGTCGGTGTCGTCAATGAGGGGGATGTGGGGCTGTGAATCTTCGATCCGGAATTCAGGATGAGCCATGAAATTATGGATGGAGGTTCGAGACTCAGGCTTTTCTAAACCTTCATAGAGAGAGCTACGGAACGCCTTCACGACGCGGATCTGCAAGGGAAGCACAGGAGTCAGGCGCTACCCTGGTGGGCTGGCAGCCAGGCCGGGAGGCTCATGGGGGTGGGAGAAGGTTAGGGCACAGCAGGTGGCTGGAATCCACAGTCGCTGGGTGTTACAAGCATTGACAGGGTTGGGGAGAGTGGAAGAGGAGGCTCAGGGCATATGCATCCATGAGTTGGTTTTTTCAAATTGCTTTGGTTTTGATCAGAACTAGTCTCAGGACAGGAGGAATCACTGAGCACCATCAAAGAGATGGTGGGAAACAGCAGTTAAAGGAAGCATAGCCGACTCCGGCGGGCACCCAGACCTAGTGAGAGACTGAGCCTTGTTAACTTTAAAGCAGAGGTTCGACCATGCAGATGCGGAGTAGGACCAGGTAGGAATAAAGTGGGAAAGAGGGAGGCTATTGTGAAAAAATTAATCTTAAAAAAACCACACACAGTTAAAAAACCACACAACATGGAACAGGTTACAGGTCCCAGATAGAAACGGAACAGAAAGGAGAAACAGTTGGATGAGCTGGATGAGAGAAGACACATGAGGGCCAAACAGAGACCGGGAACCTCAAACCGAAGGCAGCAAAGCAAACCAAAGCCAGCCCAGGGCTTTCTCGGGCGCACAGCACAGGCAGCCAGAGAGCACGGAAGAGCTGGCAGACTGATGACATTCAGGGGCGGGGAGCATGCCACACGGGGGCAGGAACCACACGGCACACACAGAAGGACACACGTCTACACTTGGAAGCCTGGACAATGTGAACGGAGCTCGTTTGTACCCAGCGTTTCTTTCCTTCATGCATTTGGGAGGTAAACACTCGAGTATAGACTCAAAGCCCTGGCCAGTCATTGGAGCTTGCTTTGGGGTCCTTTCTTTCCTGGAGGATTTTGTTTATTTCTTTATTTGTGCTTTGAAAACACAAAACCAAAAAATTGAGGCCAGAATCAGATAGCCAAACCCAGCCCCTGGTGGGATTCTGGGGGCGTGTGGAACTGAGCCACAAAGCAACACGCTCTTTCATTTTCCGTGTGTCAGTTGTGAACCACGCATCCCGGGGCCTCAGTGTTCTCCTCTGAAGAATGGAGGGAGCTTGGTTATTGGGTCTTCAAGACAAGTGGAAAGAGCACTGGACTTGGAGGCAGGGAGACCTGAGCCTGAGTCCTGGCTCTGCCACTTCTGGTGCCTTGACTGTGGCAAGCCACACTACGTCTCTGGTCATCCTCTGGCCTGCCTCACAGGGTGCAGAGGGACAGGACCCTCACTAGCAAGAGAGGTGTCCCTTTTCTGGACTCTGGGAGGGCAGCTGTGCCTATTATCTCAAGGGTCTGATGGGGCAAAGGTACCTCCTGCTCCCTTCCCAGCCCCAATTCGGAGTGGAGTGAGAGGTGGAGAAAACAAGGTGGCCTGAGACCTCCAGGGGCAGAGCCTTAGCCAGCCACGTACGGAGGCCAAGTGGTACCTGCCTGCAGAGCAGCAGCTGCCCCATGCCACAGGCCTGCGGGTAGGCAGAGGACTGGATGAGACGGTCGTGGGGAGGCCCTTAAAGTCCCAGGACATGAGCTCTCAGCTGAACCCAGGGGTAGCTCCTTTGTGGGCACTAATGGGGAAAGCCCTTTCCATGGAAGTGGTTTTTCTGGATGACTGTGGTTGAGGATTTAAGTGTCATCACTGAAGGTCTATTTTGCTATTTCAGGGGGGGTCTTTCTGAAGTACACCATATGCTCCTCTGCCTTCTAATTCAGAGCACACAGAGAAGAATTCAACATAAAGTCTGTCAGTCATCCTTCTTGGTCTTGCATAAGACCCCAGAGTTTGGCTTTTTTTTTTCCCTTAAGTTTTCTCCTTTGCTGTCAGCCATCACTTACTAATTAGTGCTGACTTTTCCTTGTCTTCTAAAAGGCATTGCTGTCCCTTCTCCTTTTCATGTGCTGTGGGCTGGGGACTCCTGCAAACCTCCTTTGCTAGAATCGTGCTTTAAATAAGAGGTAACAGGTGCCAAGCAGGAGCTAGCCAGACACTGTGTTAGCACGTGCTGGTGCTCATCATGGCCATTTCGCTGCTCTAAGATTCCTTTCCCCTGGATTCCCTGTTTGTGGCTCAGCAGAGATTATTAATACTCTCATCTCCTGATAGGTGGGCCATTACACCTTAGATTGAGTGAAAACCAAAAAAAGGTGTTGCAGGCCTCAATTTTCTTATCTGTAGAATGGGAATAATCATCATCACAGCACTGCCTGGCTTAGTGCTCAGCATGTTCTGAGGCTGAACTGCAATAAGATGCCAACTGGGACACCTAGTGTATGTGGGGGGAGGGGGCGGAGCAGGAGCCTGTCATGTGACTGACAATGCAGAGGGGATGACGTACAATGAGATGAAGTTCCTCTGCCCTCCCCCTGGCATGGAGACAACAGAAAAAAATGAACTGCTCTGGACAAGACTGTGGGAACAAGACTTTTCGGGACACCCCGCCACGGCCATCTCAAGTCTCCACTTCGGTTCTCTCTGCGGCTGAAATGGAAAAAGTATGGGAAGAAAAAACGCTCTTCCGTCTCCCCTCCCTGCCTACCCTAAAGGTGGAATGTTTTTGGCTTAAGCCACTCTTGGGCATGGGGGCGAGGGGAAGGAGAGAACGGGCCCTGGCGGTGGGATTTCAGATGTTTTGGTTTCATCAGCACAGAGGGAGCAGGGAGACCCCTGCCTGCGTCCGAGGGCTCCGAGGAAACACACAGGCCGTTCTGAGATGGGTTCGACATACTCGAATGTTTACCCGGCTTCAAGGAAGCCAAGAGTCTGGGATTGATTCACATTCATTTCAGGCTCAAGGTTAAAGACTCACAACCTCTTTTAATTTCACTCTCTCTTGCTGAACTCTGTGTCCAGGGTTCTCTAGCCCTCTAGGGAAACAAACACATGGAATATTCAGACAGCGGAGAGGTCTAGGGTTTCCCCTAGAAGCAGGCCACTTTCTTGCCAACCCAAGGTTGCACTAAACTAGTTACCAAAATGCTAATGAGAAGTCCAGCTTTCGTCCCTTTTCATTGTCTTCATTTCTCCCCGACAGCACAACCTCCTGCCCCTAGGTGTTCTCAGGACCAGGACTCTGAAGGGCAAGTGGGAGCACGAGCTGCCCTCTCTGTTGGCAAGGTGCAGGGTGCAGAGCGGGGCTGGGGCCTGACTTCTGGGCCCTGCTCCTAGCTCTTGGCTTGCTCGGCAGGAAGGGGCAGGACTCTCACTGGTGAGTGTGGAGCCTGCTGCAGACTTGCCAAGTACAAAGATGATTTGAGCTGGGTTAGAAATGTGAGGTGATAAGAAAGAGAGGCTGTGAGCTTGGCCTGGATGGAAGAACGGAATGCTAATATTGTCCCTGCGGGGTGGGTGGAAATCCAAGCACAGACAGCTTCTCCAGCTTTCTGGACTGGGGCGGGGGGGTCCCTTTCACTGTGTGAGGCCGGGTACGTGGGCGCTGGTTCTGAAATGGAAACCCAGCTCTGGGGCCCCAGGTCTGTGGGCCTGCCTGGGAAGTGGTGTGGGTTGGTAGGAAGAATGTGGGGCTCTGGAGTCCTGCCTCTTGCCACTCCCCTGCCGTGTGACCTTGGCCTGCCAGTGTCTCTCCCTGTGAGATGGGGTGGCAGATTCTCCCCTGGCTTTTCAGCCGTGAAGCAGCTGTGAAGGAAGGGGTGGGAACTGCTTTGGGAAGACGAGTGGGGCTCAAGTATAAGGCACTGGGGGTGCACCATTGAGTTTCTGGCGGGAACACCCTCATTTTTGAGTAAATCAGAAGAGCAAAGGAAGACAGCATGCTAGGATTCCCTCCCGCACAGCCTCGTGCCATGTGCCTCGTGAGGGGACTGTCCCGCTCACTGCGTCATCTGTCTGCCGGGCCCCCCATCTCACAGTGGTGCTGGGGAGGGGTCTGTCATGTGTTCAGGGGCTTTCTTCATCCCCGAGTCATGATGCATGCGTCAGGCCGTGTCCCCAGCCTCTGTGGTCAACTCTTGGTAACCCAGGGGACAGAGGTCTGACTCCTTCCAGGGCACACAGACCCAGGGCCTCGTGCCCCGGCAGGTGTGTGGCCACCTTCCTCCGCCGGAGAGTCCCCACTAGAGGAGGTGGGGGGGCCGCTGCTTCATCCTGTCCAGTCGGGGCCCTTCTCTCACTTCCTGGCCTCCCGCTTCAAACCTCCCTGTGGGAAGAAAGCACTGTGGCTTCTGAAGGGACCTTGCCTGGTACCTGAGGGTTGTCTGCGTCCTTGGAAACCAGAGGACGTGACATTGTTCTCAGAGTACGGGATGGGCTATTTGTGTAGCGTGTGCACTGTGACTGTGTTGTCTGACGTGTGTGTTGAAACCACAGAGCTTGTGATCCTGTTTGGAACCAGAGCCTTGGGCAGGAGGATAGTCAGGCTCTTTTCAAGACCACACGCCCAAGGAAGGGTCGAGAAGGGACCCAGAACCACAGACAGTAGGCGTGCAAGGTTCTTCAGGAAGCGTGATACCCAGGGGAGGGAGTGGTGGGCCCTTGGGGGCTCTGAGGGAACGAAGGGTCAGGGCGAGGGCTGTCAAGTCTGCTTGGTAAAGCCTCTGCCTGGGCCCCTTTCCAAAGACTGTGCCAAAGCGAGGGTCGCCACAGGCTAACAGGGATTGGTCTGGCCTGTAAGAAGACAGGCTTGGGGGTAGGAAGTGACAGGTGGGCATAAAAGGGCATTTCTCTGAAGGAGAATTGTTGTCAGGGACTGGCCATATTGAATGGTTTTATTAATATAAATGATGCAAAAGAAAAGGTGGGAATGAAGTGGCTGAGGTTTGAGAGGACAGCTCTCTCTTCGAGATTGTGAAAGCTAAGATGATGGGCTAAGCCAAGGTGAGATTTCAAAGGCTGCCTGGGTGCCCAGGAATGTCAGATGTGCAGCCGTGGCCAGTGCAAAGTGCCACCCTTCAAGAAAGAGGCTGAACCGGGATGAGCAAAGAATTGAGCCTGCACCCAGAAGCCAGCCTCCTGGCAGTCAGACCCCACAGAGGGGTGCAGGAGTCACCCAGAGAGGTGGCAGGAACTGAAAGAAATAGGTTCTTCCCCAGGTAGCTCTCCATGCCGGGACAGGTGTCACCGCACCTGCGACAGGTGGTGGTGCTGAGCAGGGCCTGAGCAGAGCCAATGTGGGAACAGGAAGGAGTGGAAAGGTATCTGGCAAGGGCTACCAATAAGGCAGGGCTCTCTGGTCTGAAGAGGGGAGGATGGGAACAGTGTTGGCTGCCCTGAGAAGGCCTGGCAGTGACTTCCTAGTGACAGTCCCTCACGGAAACATGACTCAGACACTGTTTGCTCCAACACGTCTCTGTTTTGACTGGGCGCACCTGGCCCGCCAGGCTGTGTTTCTGCGCTGATGAATGGCCCCCCAAGGGCTCCCCTTTTCAGCATCTCTCCTGTCGTCTTGTGTCCAGGCAGGACTGTGTCTGTAGAAAGGTCAGGGGCACCAGCATGCCCCACCCACAGGCTCTTTGGGCCTGCACCTCCTGCCAGAGGGCAAGGGGGGAGGGAATAGGTGCCCCCCAGCACACGGGTCCCTTCTTGCCCCGTGGCGGGGTGTGTGTCGTGGTGTTCTGTTTTTGGATGGGGGAGAGGCCCTTTATACAGTGTCAAGAGATGAGGCCTGGAGTCTGTTTCTCATCAAGGAAGTCGAAGGCTGGCTAAGGTCACAGGCACGCCATGTCTGCTGACAAGACCAGCACTAGGGGCCCCCTCGCACTTTGTGAGAGGCTGGCTGGAGACAGCGAGAGGGGAGCAGGTGGTGCACAGACTTATTCCCTCGGGGCATGAAGCCATGGAGAGGTCCAGGACAGACCTAGACACGCCCAGCGATGAGCCAGGTCGGAAGTGGTGGCGTGAGGGGATGGAGGAGGCTGGAGGCCCCGGCTGTCCCTCACACACAGGAGGGTGGGGTGCTGAAGGTTAGACCAGGTCCCTCAGGGCCTGCCGGCACCCAGCCAAGACATATGGCTCGACCCACCGTCTTCTAACTGAGGTCCAGCTGAAGGGGCCAGGGGCCTCGTCCCTTCCAGGAAGGGTAGAGCCTCAGAGTGTTCTGACCTCTGCTGCAGGGAAAAGGGTCTGTAGGGCAGCTGATGTCGTCAGATGTGCATGGGGAGGAATGACAGGAAGAAAGCAGAGATTCCGAACTGCTGGGGTGAGGCCTCCAGGCTGTCATCTCCTCGGTGACCTGGGACCCCTGATTGACTGTAACCTCTGACCTGCAGTGACCTCTTGCCTCAACCATCCCCCTTTACCATGACCCCCACTGAGGGGGCCTCCCTGACCAGCTGGAAAGCCCCAGATGATGTGGCCCCTCTTGGTTGGACCCCACCGTGACTGACTGTGGTCCCCCAGGGGCTTCTACTCCTTGGCCCATGGCAACCTTCCACCTGACTCTGAATGCAAGGCTGTGGCCTCCTGTCCAGCTCTGACCCTCTCCCCCATGGGCCAGACGTTTCCTGACTCAAGTATGACCACAGGCCAATGGGACACTCCATGTCCCCTCAATGACCACTCAGTCCCTTTGGCCATCAGGATCCCATGGTGCATTGGGGCCATTTGATCACTGAAGCCCTCTTGACCGATGGTGATTCTTTTTTTTTTTTTTTATATATATATATTTTTTGAGACAGAGTCTCACTCTGTTGCCCGGGCTAGAGTGCCGTGGCATCAGCTTAGCTCACAGCAACCTTAAACTCCTGGGCTCCAGCGATCCTCCTGCCTCAGCCTCCCGAGTAGCTGGGACTACAGGCATGTGCCGCCATGCCCGGCTAATTTTTTCTATATATTTTTAGTTGGCCAATTAATTTCTTTCTATTTTTAGTAGAGACGGGGTCTCGCTCTTGCTCAGGCTGGTTTCGAACTCCTGACCTTGAGCGATCCGCCCGCCTCGGCCTCCCAG